>WUQG02031614.1:0-11003 GCA_011317285.2 Androctonus mauritanicus
TGAATTAATCCTTTCTAAAATTCAATGCTCATCATATGGAATTCCAGTAATTACAATCCATCTTCGATAGGTTACCGAACTGTTACCGCAATAGGTGAAAACCTTTTTGCACTAGACTGTACATCATAATATCCACCATCTATATGAATTACAAACATTTTGATCCAAAAATATTTTTGATTTATAACATTTAAAAAAATAAGGAAAATGAATGCCATTAGTTATTCCAGAATGTAATAGTTAACCATTCATTGGATATTTATGTAATCTGCATGTAAGGAGATAATCTCTAATATGTATGAGAGAGGAATCAGAAAAAAAATATATTCAAATCCATAATTACATTTATTGATTGAAATTACAATAATATCAATACATCTGATTACATCCTTGCGTAATGATGGCTAAATAACAAATGAAGAGTTCAATATGGCAACTCCAGGGCAGAATGAAGTCATGACCACTGAAGAAAAAACTGAAAAAATCATTGATACTCATTGTACTAGGTAATTTATCTGATCATCATCTCTCTGTACCTGGCTGGTACTCAGGCATTCTTTTTTGGACATATACATACATGACATTCAGCGTGCGTGCGTGCGTGTGCGCGTGCGCATTTTCAGTGTCTCATCATAGGAGTTAGTAGACAGTGTTCCAACTCACTGAATAACTTTCTTCAACAATATATCATTAGAAGTGCTACCATAGAGAAAGAAAACAGTTCTAGAAAGACTATGAATTTTAATCATTTTTTTAAATTTTATTTGGAAAGAATTTTAATAATTTATAGGCTTTCTTATCAGGTAGGGGTGTTTTAGACACAATTTTTCTTTTATATGAATAATGGGCTTTTACATTATTTTTACTAATCAACTTTTTGGATTTACATTTTTTTAATGAAATTAATAATGTGAAGATTTAATCCTGGTCTGTCCCAATTTATGTTTATTTCTTTTTCCTTATTTATTATTATTTGAAGTATTATGGTTTAGTTTAAAGGTTAATTTACATCCATGTCCTCTATCTTAAAAGTTTGAAATTACGAGCTACAAAATGGAAGTGCTATCTTCCTAATGAACTTATTTGTCATATAATATCATCTATTCTAATCTAATTCAAAATTTATCTGTTATCAATGATCTATAATTGGTAAACAATTATTGTCAAATTATAAATATGATGACATGAACTGTTTTATCTGTGAACTAGAAACTGAAATTGCATGACTATGCAAATGAGCACAAAGACTTCTAAATGTTGTTACTTTAAAAATGATGTTTGTAACTAGGACTGTGAGGTGTAGTTTGATATGACTGAATTAGTGACTTTCAATTTCTCTTTTGTGATATCAACAACTGATTATTTTTTCTTTATCAGTATGTGAAGATAATAGAATAAGTTATGATTTTAGAATAAAGAATCACTACTTGAATCAAATAGCACTCGAAGCAGTTGTAAAACTGTGAACATATCTTTATTACGACAAACACAAATGTTTTCGGTACTAATGTACCCTCTTCCTGCTTAGAGTGCTGTTTGATTCAAGTAGTACTAATATTAAAAGCGAAAAAAGCAGTTATGGATTCCAATAAAGAATCACTTTTTTAGAATAAGTTGTCATTTATTATTTCAAATTAATAAATTTGTTGTTATTCTAGATCTTTGGATTGATAATTAAACACGTTTTATCATTAACTTGTTTTATTATTGTTAAAATAAAGCTTTTATTAACACATTTTTTTAAGTATTTGGATTCAATAAATTATTTATTATTAAGCTTCATTTGTTTTTGGAATTATTCAATTTCCTTAGTTATTAATGCACTAACATATTTTTTGTTATTTAGTTATAACACTTGTTCATTATTTTAACAACTGTGAAATTCCAATTGTTTTTGTCATGTTCATGTTATATTTAGTTTTGTTAATTTATTTTCCAGAAGTTTAAAAGACCTGGCCAGGCCAGACTCTGGAATCTTACAGAGTTGTTTAGATCATTCAAATTGTTAGAATTACTGATAGTTTTGAATGCTGCAACGTCAATACTGTTACTTATTTTATTTGATTTTATCAATTATCTTTTAAAATTTTTGATTATTATTGGATATTATATACTAAATTTCTTTGTTTTCCACAAGTGTCTATTATATAATATTTTTGTTTCTTTTATGAACATTATTTCATATACTTTGATCCAGATGATCTACATATCATGAAACAAAAATAAAGTACAGATCATTCATTATGATCATAATTAAATTGGGCAGTGATTGAAAATGAATTAAAAAATAATATTTAGCTAACTGAACAAACTGCGTTTCTTCATTACATAAGAAAAGTCCAGCACTTAAAACACAGAAATAAAATATAATTACTGTGTTTTAAGTGCTGGACTTTTCTTACTTAAAATAATATTTATCAAAAAAGTTTGAGTATTTGAGCTTTCCAAACTTTTCTTTAATATCAGTTTATCAGCTTGAGTTTTTGAAAACATCCAAGTTTCAGCAACTCTAGTTTCATTTATATTTAATAATGTTCTATTTCCTAGTTGTTATTCAAGTTCTGAAGATTTTTGCTAATAAAGATAGATTATCTATGCTATTATTGAATTTATGAATTAAACAAAATCTTTTCTTTATATCTACTTATTACCTATTATATTTATTTATTGGGTGTTTTATTTGAATTAAAGGTAAAGATTTACTTTCCCAACTCAAATTTTAAAAACTGGTAATAAGAAATGCAATGGTTTCACCTTCAATGATGTGGTATCATGACTCAGAACATCATTGTTGGATAGAGATCTTGTAACTGAGTTAAAAATTCTCTCTTTCCAATGGAATTGTAAAACATATTTATAATGCTAAATACTACAAAGACAAATGGCATGATTGTTGATAATATTTTGTAAGTAGAGAAAATATAAATTGTCTGATAATTTATGTAAATGAGCTTGAGTGCAAGCCTACAATATAAATCACTTATAAAGTTATAGCTTTGATTGAATTTGAGATGAGTGGAATTGAAGCAATGAAAATAGGCTTAGCAATATTGTGAACTGTCAATTGACCAGTTAAGTATTTTCTTAATAGCATGAATGAAGGTTTAATTAATTTAAGATTTCTTTTGTTGTCTAGATTGTTGTTTTGTGACTTTTTGGCTGATAATTAAAAAAGTTATTTTGCTAACTTGTGTTTTATTATTGTTACAATAAAACTTGCTAACAGTTTTGATAATTTTTTTGTGGAATTAATAAACTATTTTTTATTATTTATTTATTTGATATTTATTCTATTTATAGTTAAGTATACTAACAAATTTTTATCATTTTGATTTTAACATATGTTCATGATTTTCCTTAACCATGACATTCTGGAGGATATTAAAATGTTAGGATAACTATTATTTCAGAAATTTATTTCCTGATAGAAGTCCTGACCAGGCAGACTCTGGAATGATTGCAGAGTTGTTAGCTGTTAGGTATTCTGGGCTTATCAAAATTAGTGATTTTGTAAATTCATATTGTTGTTAATCACTGTGTTATGGTTCATTGTGCATTACATATCTACAGGAGATAAAGCAGGCAAGGCTAACAACAGATCAATGAGTCACTACAAAACAAGACAGAATTAATTGTGTTTAATGAAAACAGGTTATATTGCAATTAACAAGTTAACACAGACTTATTTGACTAATTAGTTTGTGTTAACTTGTTAACTGCAGTGTAACCTACACTATCTCATTGAGTTTTGTTCAGTCTTGACTAATTAGTTTGTGATCAAATAATGAAACTGTTAAGAAACACTAAAAACAAAAAAAGAAGAAAAAAAAGAAATTTGTCAGACAAGCTGAACATGGGCAACATATTGGTTAGACCTTAACTTGTGTAAGTAAGTTATTTTGAATTGGATAGGATATATTCTAAATGCATTTTATGCACAAGGAATTTTGCAATTTTATATTCACCCTATGAATATATACATAAGATGAAAAATATAATCAAAAGATCTATATAACAAGATAATCAAGAAACTCAAATTTTCAAGAGAGTGATATCCAATTAACATTACTTGTTAGGCAAATTTTTCATATTCACTAAAAATTATTATATCATAAAATTACATTTTAAATATATTGAAAGGATAAAATAGATTTTTGTGGCAATAGAAGTTTTATCATCATTCATGATTGCATTCACCATGACACTTAGGAAAATCATATTCAGTTTTGTATTATGAAATGTAGAAATAGACTGTATTAACTGCATTATACTAATGTTAAATGTGTTTAGATTTTCCATTATCTGCATTACAATCCCTTTTCCTATGAGGCATTGATAATTTGCATAAATTTTTACTCCTATGAGGTTTTGAAAGCAATGAATAGCATTGTTTATCTCACTTTATTTATTATTATTACTAAAATAAATATTTTATATACCATATAAAGTACATATTATTCTATACTCTAAATGCATAAGAGCAATTTTAATTCTTTGATATTCTATTGTTCTAATTCAGTGTAACTGAAGATGACTATATAATTATATTTTATATTTATTTTTAATTAAAAATATGTATAATACTTTTTTTAAAGCTGATTTCCTATTTTATTTATAAAGATTAAAAATTAATTTTGCAATGATTACATAAAAAAGTAAAAATATATTATAAAAATGATATATCAGTTATGTACTATATATTAAATCAGTTATAAAAATTTAAGATACTTACCAATGAACATGAACAACAAGAGCTAATGAAAGAAGATAATCCATTACAGGATGGGGGAAAATAAATGCAGCTGGCAAAATTCCCATTAAAGACAATGATACTGCTCTTTCTAAAGTCCAAAGTAAACTGTGATCATGAACTATAACAAAAAAATAAATTTAAAAATAGAGTATAATTAATAAATAAATTAATTTTTAATTTCATATATGTAAATACTTATAAGTATGATACTTGAGAAAAATGTTGAATTTTATGATTGTTTCATGTTTTCAAGATTCCTGGAGAAAACGACAGCTGTATTAAATATTATTAACAAGTTAAAACTGTACTTGAATTATTAATATATAATATACCTCACTTAACATATTTTTGCTTAACATGCCATCAATGTTTTATCAATCATATTGAATATTTAAATCAAATGTACAGTCTGTTTAATAAAGGTGTAGACATCGTCTGTAGGAGCAGCAATGACAGGAAGTAGATCACTTACAATGTCTGGAAAATCACAGTATGGCTGCCTGTAATGAAATTGACTGTTCTTTTTTTGTCTTATAAACAGGGGTGTGGTAGATTGCATAGAGAGGGAGAATTTCGATGACATAGGTGACATGATTAATTCCTGATACATTTGTCGCTGTATTTTTCGATCGCTTTAATTTTTATAAAACACAAAAAAAACTCCTTACAATTTAGAAAATTGTATTATTTTAATTAAAGTTAACTTCTATTAATATTTTCTAATTAAGTAAAATGCTTATAAGTTAGCCACTATCAATAATAATTCCATATTCATGGGTAATTCTTCACAGAAGTGACATTTTTATATTAATAGATATTTAAACATCTTATTTTATAAGTAAATTTTCAAATAAACTTTACTGCTTATAAGATGAACTTGGTGGGCAGATGGCTGAGTGGTAATGCTCTCGGCATGCCATGCAGGAGGACCCTGGCTGATTTTATTTTGACAGCCGGATTGAATAACTGGAAACAAAATGGCTTTCCATCCAGAAGATCTTAATTCAAATTCAGATTCCATCCCTTTGAAAATATTTAATCGTCTGAACCTGTGTTGATGATTGTCATTCTTTTGATTAAGTAGTCTAATAACAGACCATCAGTTCACCCATTTAATAAATCAACATACTGAAGCACAGTTATATTTTTTATATTATTATTTAAGAAAAAGATAAAATGACCAAGCTGCTATAAATATTTGCATTGCTTGAAGATATATGGTTCATCAATCCTTATCATACAGACTTATATACTAGTATACTTAAATTTAATTAGTACTAGTTTGGATTAGTTATTAAATTAAAAATTATCCAATTTTGTTAATTTTAATTTAGAAATTAATTATTATTAACAATCTAGCTTTTCATTACTATCACTATATAAATCAGTCTTCACATTATAATATCAATTTATTATTAGTTTAATCTTTATTACTGCAATATGAAATATAAATTATATGCATTATTTCTAACACAATGTTGTCATCAAATTACTATTATCATTCGTAACAATATACTTCGTAACAATAGTTTCATAATACATATTTATATGAAATCTTATCTTAACTTCCATGTCAAATTTTCATAAAACTTTTACAATATAAGTACTTGAATAATAAATAAAACATAATATAAATACTTGACAAGCATGTATACTGAATTACAGAAAGTGTTGCAAATAACTAATTATTAAATAAATAAATATATCAGATCAAAAATTTTGTGGTTTTGACAAGTTATAAATCAAAATCTATACTATATTTAGAATTATAATACTTTAGGAAAGCAAGCATTATGTAAATCTTTTCTGAATTATTATAACTTTGAAAAATATAAAGCTGGCTGAAATTTTTCTATTCTATACAATAAATTTGAATT
Organism: Androctonus mauritanicus; assembly: GCA_011317285.2. Taxonomy (NCBI): domain Eukaryota; kingdom Metazoa; phylum Arthropoda; class Arachnida; order Scorpiones; family Buthidae; genus Androctonus; species Androctonus mauritanicus. The sequence goes on from WUQG02031614.1 coordinate 6,631, forward strand.
TATGACAAGTTCTCTTTATTTTAATAGTTTTGCCTTTGCAAAAATAAATGATTATATGATCAAAAACATAATATGAAATTTAAAAATCAACAATATAGTAGTTGCTTATAAAAAAAAACATAACTAATTTTTATTCTAATTTATTAAAACTTTTTATTTCCTGATTAAATTACTAAGGGCCTGTTGCACAAATCTTATTCTGCAGGTTAAAACAGGTTTTAATCTGCAGATTTAGCTTGCTGCGTTGCACAAAGTTAAATCTCTAGGATAAACTGCAGACTAATTTAACCAGTCGATTTTGATGGGATAAAATTTAGTCTATAGATTAGCCAGCCAAATAGTATGGTGGAATACAGCAGTTTCAAATTCAAAGCTGAAAATAATCTCAATTTAGATTATTGGAATTATTATTTATCTTAATCTAGAATGGATATTTCTGAAAAGACATTACCACGAAAGATAAATGAATCTAACTTTCATGTTAGATTTTGTTTAAGATTATAATTATTAAGAAAATAAACAATTTTACACCTACTGTCAAAGGTAAATGGAATATGCATTTTATAAATCAAAAGTCCTATTGCTGTATTTTATTTTAAATTTATAAACTAAACTATTATTATTGTATTATGTATAGATATGTGTATTTATTATAATGGCACACATTGACCTATTCAAGAAAATAAATAATAAAATCAGGAAAAAAAAAATCTTATTTCCAAATTTACATTAGACCTATTATTGCAAAGTATTTGGATATTATGATAGTATCTGCTTAATCATGCATATATACAATGAACATTTTTAAAAATAATTAAATAAGAGCAGTTATTTACTGTTTTCAATATTTGCAGTTCAAAGTAAACTTATTTTGAGTTGCAAATATTGAAAGCAGTAAATAACTTAATTGGCATCTTCATATTCAAACAAGTTGCTATGGTAAAGTGGATGTGCAGTTGATTATCTTCATGCTGTCTGATTGAGAGCAATCTTTTGCATCATGCAATACTCTGTACTTAATCTTCAAATGGATCTTCATTAGATTTTCAAATGGATTAGAATTATTCTACTGATAACTATTCTGCAGATTAGACCAAAAGTCATGCAACTGGCTTAAGACACCTGAATTTGATGAGATTAGCATTTATCAAAAGACAACTAGAAAGAGAAAACAATTGAAATTCTATGCCCATTTAATGTCAATGTATATTTATAATATTCATCACAATATTTTAGTTTGTTACATAAATATTACTAGAAATGTAATAGTTTACAAAAGATATAAAAATTGTTAAATGAAAATTCATAAATCAAACTTATTTTTCATTAATTTCAATATATTTTTAATTCATTCTTGGATATCAAGAAGTCAATACCATTTTATTTATTGATATTAAAATATTTCAAATATATTAATATAATTATACAATAGATCCTACAATACAATAGTTTATGATAGTCATAACTTATTTAGCCTATTTCTTGCTATTAGATTTTGAATTTCAAAACTGCTAAGTGCCACGTGATCTATAAATTCAAGCCTAATATGGCAATAAACATGCCATCTTTATACTTATTGGTTAAAAATTATAGCATTTTCATGAAATATAGCCTTAAATTTAATTCTCAAAAATTTTCATTCTGCTAAATTATTGACAAAAATAAATTCAATTTTCTAGAAGTTAGTATTAATAAAATTAATTAACACAAAATAATTTATTCATTTATACAATTACATTGATTATATTTAGCATATTCCAATAAAACAACAAATACTATTATAGATTAAATTAATTAGAATTTTAAAGTATTTTTAATGTAAAAAATCAAATTAAGTAAGTCAAATTGCTATAAATATCTCAGTTCACAAAAAAAATCATCAGTTCATTTGTAAAAGCATTTATATTTAAACATATTAAAATAGTCTATGAAAATATAATTAAACAAAGATAATGATAAAATATTATGAATTAATATTTTCCAAAAAATTTAGAATAGAAATAAAGTTTAAGACAATATATATTAAATCTATTATTTTTATCCAGTTTCATTAATAAAATATATGCTGACAAATTAGGATCATTCAAAATAGATATATGGTTCTTTTCAAAAGTTTCCCTAATAATTCTTTATTTTATTAATTATGATATTTATACTAAAATTTTACTCAATTATTTTTATAAATATATTTAAAGCATATTTGTAATTAATGAATTTAGAGCACTTAAAACCTATTCAGTCTAATTAATTTTACTGCTAATATAACACTTTCTTCTGAAATTGGGAAAGTATACTAAATAGGTTTAAAAATAGATTTTATTATTTTAAAACAATTTATTAATTAAAAATTATCTTTTAAATGATAAAATATTAATGCATTTTTCCAATTTTTTTATTTATTTATATTTGGAATTAAATTATAACTGTTGTTTTATGTATTTTGTTAATTAAAAATATCATCATCTATATATAAACTGTTCCTTGAAACTATAATTACATTGATGCAACTTATAAACTAACATTTCTTAATCACAAACATATCAAAGCATTTCACAAAGATTCAGAAATCAAAATATATAATAATTATTCAAAATAATATTTATAACAAACCATATTAATATTTAAACATATAGAAAGCACATTTATAAAATTCTGTATAATGATGCATGCTGTCAAAAATTATTTACTAATAATTCAAACAGTAAACAAAGTTAAGTGATTTATTATTGTTCAATAAACAAATAAATTGCATAAAATGATTTCATGATAAATCTATGAATAAACAATGTAGACTATACAAGTTAATCTATATTTAGTTACATTGATAGTATTAGCAAGTAACTGGCATCCTAATCAAAGTATATATAACAATTCAAAATATTTTGATATTGAAATGCCAACCAAATAATGTTAATATGTTCAGAAGCCAAATAGAAAATCATCATAGGTCTATAAAATTTATCATATATAACTATATAATCAGGTAGCCTTAATTAATAATTAAACTTTAATTCTAGATCTTTAATAAATAACAGTTAATTATAACAATAATGTATCATGTTTGCGGGATCAATAAAAATCAACAATTACTATATAATACTAGCCTATAATGGTCTTTTTTATAGAATGATATGTTTATTGTAATATATAATATTGTTGAACAACTGTTATGATTTTTTATGAGTTATTTATATATTAAAAAGGTTATTTGAAGCTAATGTCAAAACGTTGATTACAGAAGAGGCTGCATAAAGGGCCGCATCCGGCTATACTGAGCCGAATACACCACAAACAATATGGTAATTAAATATCAGAACTCTAAAAAATGCAAATAATAACAACAACAACTGAATGCAACTCGAATATTGATCGCATATATAATGCTAATGATTGTTAAATTAATTTAAAGCATGCAAAAATTATTTATATATGTTATTTCAAGTTTTACTTCATTGAATAAATTTTAGTTTATATAAATTAACAAGAGGCCTACACTTACCCCCAAACTAGGTAATTTGTCTTTACCGTTTTGGGCCATGAATATTCACCGAAAATTATTTGATTTAGTCTCTCAACTATTTCCTTTTTGTTGACATTATACTGTCTCAACAAACTCAAAGGATCCGCCATCTTGGTTATCCTCTTCGATCCAGATTCGAACTCTAATCTGACACTACACAGCCGCAAATCATGCGGAAGTAGATATTGATTCGCCAAATAATGTAAAACAGATATTTGAAAAATAATAATTATGTCATCAATATAATTAGTTTTATCGAATTAATTTACACAATTAAATATAAAAACTATTAATATTATAATTTAAAATGTTAATAATTATATTTGTTCTATAATTTACTATTATGTTTGTACAATATACAATATAGCAGTGTATATATTTCTATCTGTTTAAAACAGCCGAAAGTTGTTCAACTTTCAAAAACTTTATGAGATTTTATATTTTTCTACGATGATTTTAGACTATTTTGTTTCTCTTGCTTTCCTTACAATCCCAACTCTGAAAATTCGAAAAATTTCCTATTTTCTTTCCTTATAATTATCATATATACTACAATATGTATATAAAATTTGAATGATCTGCGTTTGTTTTTGTATACATTTGATTGAAAATAGGATAAACAGCAGAAGGTTAATAGTAACCATCAGTTGTTGTCAGGATCGCAAGAAACGCTTCCATTCAGATCAGAACCGAATCTGGCTTTCGCGCTAAAAATCTATATGAGGTGGTCTGACTCAGCCCGTCGATCCCGCCTTGTATTCTGGCTGATACTTCTATAAAGCCTAGAACACACCGAGACTTTTCTGCGCAGAAATGCAGAATGCAGAAAAGTTTCATTCTTCTTTGGTTCTGT
>WUQG02031625.1:0-11002 GCA_011317285.2 Androctonus mauritanicus
ATAATGACTCCGGTAATAAGAGTCAGTCAGTGACTACTGTACTTGGCTTAGAGTCACTGCCGTGCCTCTTGATATATTGGGGTCTTCCATAAACAATATATATTTTTGATTTATTGAAATCTAAAAAATGTTTTAAAATATTTCATTTATTATTTATTATTCATTTAATAATATATCAACATATTTAATTAGAGATTATATAAATATACCCAACAAAATTATTTTTATAAATCATATAAACTGTGAATAATGAATTAGATTGCATTAATAATTTTTGAGCATTTTATTACTTAATATATAATTTGCTATTTTTTTTCCATAATTAAGAAAATTTACACATATCCTGTATTCTTTTTGAGAATATTTTTAAAATATTTATTTAAAATCTAGTTTTTTTTAACTTTCCATTCTTTCTCTTTCCTTTAATAAGTTATATTTATTTTAATATTAATTCTTATTCTTTTTAATAGGTGAATCTTCTCCATTAGATCCACTTATAGAATTTAATAATATTAGTTTTCCAGTAACAGATAGTTCATTTTCTTTAAATTGTTCAGTGAAAGTAGATCCTGGAAGTATTGTTTATTTAGACTGGAATTATCCAAACAAAAATGTAAGTACTTCTATTTTTTTTTTTTTTTTGCTAAACACAATTTTAGTAAACAAATATTGCAAATTTTATATGATGGAAAAATGAAGAAATTTTTTATAATTAAATATATTGCAGATTTTTAATCTTCTTTTTGATTTAGAAAAGATCTCCTACAATTACTATTAACACTACATTGTGACAATATAAATTAACTATAAACATTTTTTTTATTTAACAAGAATGGTAATTTATGATGCAATTTTGTTTACTTTTCCTAATTTTTAGAATCCCCTAGATTGAGAGCCCATGTAATGAATTCACTGCATCTCCTATTTATATAGCTCTGATCATCCTAATCAAATTTTATTGTATTTATTTTTAAGTTTTTAGTAGTCTATGGTATTTGAAAGATATGGGAGGTCAGAAGTATACTAATGAATTACTATTACTTAATAAAAGCTCTGAAACTAGGATGCTTGGAAATTGGTGATGGAATTATATTTATTTGTTCATTTTTGCTTTATTATTTGATTTTTCACAAAAAAAATTATTTTTAATGAAATATACATATTATCTAATTAAACTATTTTAAATAATTTAAGCAATTAATTATTCTTTTTTATTTCTAACAGAGTGATCGAATTGAAGAGCTGAATTCTTATGTTTCAGAAATAACTCAACAAAGTTTCAAATATAGATTTGTAACAAAAAAATTAATTATTAATCATGCACAATTAAATGACAGTGGAATATATGAATGCATAGCTATGGATCATTCAGGAAGTAAATACATTAAACATAAAAGAGTTCAAGTATATGGTAAGTTCAGTTAAGGTTTTTAGATTTATAGCTGTGCATATTAGATAAGCTTTTAAAATAAAAATCAGGTTATGGTATTAATTATTCTTTATTCCTAAATTTAATGATAAACAAAAAAAAGAATATATCATTAAAATTAAGAATTTTAAAGAAAATTAAAATATGAAAGCAAATAAAATCAAATGCATTTCTTGTGAAAACAGTATGAATTAACTAATTATTAATTATCAAGCAATGATAAAATTTTAATAATTAAATTCAAACCTAGTCTATAGTTATAATTATTTATGATTAATGCTTAGAATTTAATTCTGAACTATTTTCTGAAAATATAACTTATCTCATATAAAATTAAACCACCAATCTTATGATATCAATAAATAAATACTGTTCACTACAAAGGATAATTATTAGGTAAGTAATAATTATATCATGATTACTAAACTAAGATGTTGGAAAAGTTTATTTTCTACTATCATAAGTAAATTCAACACTGTTTCATTTAATTCCCTAGCTTTAATTATTTAAAAATGATTGAAATTGAAACTTTTGAGATAATCTTTTAATACATTTTGACTTACCGGTAATTATTTCATTTTTATGATAGAAAAAGCATGAGGAAAGAGAGAAAGGATTCTTCTAGAAATAGAATGGCAAGTCATTAATGAGAAACAGAAAACATTCTTTAGTTGCCTCTTTCAATATGCTATAAAACAGTGAATGAATTCTACTTCCAACCATAAGAGATATTAAAAAACTAGACTCACAGCATCAAAATATCACAATATTATTGGCTAGAGAGCAAGATGTGATCATGTCTTATTGTATTCAGTTACATTTCCAAAAATATGATTTTATTTAAATGTTTATTTGGCAGAAAATATCAAAGGAATGTTAAAAATTTTTATCATTTTCTTATTTCAACAAAGATATTTAACAAAATTTAAATAATGATAAACTTTAATAAGAATGTATAATGAAAATTTTTTTTACAAATGACTAAAGTGAAAAACCAAGTAGCACACATGCAATTGTTAGGGGGTGCAAATCTAATGTTAGAAATCAATTGTAAAATAATATCCTGTATTTGTTAAATGTTTATATCCAGAAGTAAACTAAGAAGATAAAATTTATAAGTCAGTATTGCACAAAATAGATTTAGGATTTGTCATATAATATCATATAACTATATGAAAAGAGCTTAAACTTAAGGAAAGAACAGCAGCACAGAGTCTAAAATATTTTTGGAGTTTCTCATTGGAAAGTGAACAAGAGTAAGTTTCAAGTGATTGACCTATGATTTAGTGGCATGACAAATATTTTGGAATAAATTTAGATCTAAAGAGAAATCATGAATTATTTATGAAAGATATGTAAATAAAATGATCATGTGATCTTCATTCCTTCCTTTATGATATAACAATTCTGATCTGCTACTTTAAATATTCTTGAATATAGCCAAATTAATTCTTTTTAATTCAGGATTTATTCCATGTAATTGCAACAATATAAGAAACAAGTATAATTTTTTAATTTAATTTTTTTTATTTTTAGTTACATACTATATTTCCATATTTCCTTTTGTTTTGTATTGTAATAAGTCTCAGTAAATTCAATCTATTTTTATCTTATTTTAAAATATAATTTTATTTAATTTTTTGTCTCCATTTTATGAATCTGCATATTCAATCTTCTTGTAACAGTAAAAATTAAAACACTCTAGCTCTAGGGAGGAAAAAATAATTTTATTACAATTAAAGTTATCTTCAATATTTTTTAATTTAATTTTATTATTACTTTTTAATAATAATCAGACATTAATTTATGTCTCTATTTTGATGTTTTTCCATTGCTTCATTTAGTTTTTCACCATTTTCCCCCTTTGCATATTTTTGTTTATTTTATATTTTTCCTATAAGTTTTAGCTCCAATTTATTCAATTGACACACTTCTTTTTAACCAAGTAACATGTATTTTCTACATACACCAACTAAGTAATGTATTTTTCACAAAATATTAAATATTCTTTAGCACTACTTTCTGACTCATCAGAGCTGATAGTAATTAATAAATTATGAATTTTTTCATACATCTTTAATGTTTTTTTTTTTTACTTAATATGATTCTAAAACAGCTTCAAGAATTATTTCAGTTCTCATTAATGGTTGTTTGATACATCATTTCTTTAAGCTGATGTAGACAAACTGATTCTGTTAAAAACATTTCTTTAACTGTAATAAAGTGTTTTTTCTGCCTAGAGTTAGACTGTTTTGATTTTTACTATTACAAAGAGACAGAAAGTAAAAGATTCTTAAATTTTCAATCTTTTAGTTTTTGCTTTAGTAGTAGGTTCTATATTTTTAATCCCTTTCATTTTCTGACTGTCTGGTTTTGCACCTCATTCCATTTGTCATCATCACTTCATTCTAGCACTTCTGGTCATTTGTTTTTACAAAATCCTCCTTTAACACTCATTTCTGACTGCTCACATTTTCTGCTTTTTATTACTATCTATTTGTTATGAAACAGGTTTCTTTCCCTGCTGCTGATGCACTTGATAAAGTCCTATATAATGGGACTGAAAATATTTGTTTAGTTTAAAGTGTTTATTAATCTTTACAATGGAAAGATTAAATCAATATTTGTATCATCATCATTATTATTAATTAAATATTGCATTATTTATTTAGTCAATCACTGTCTTCATATTAAACAAAATCTAAATAAAATTCTAAATAAAATATTTGAGAGGGATAATTCCTCAAGATAATTTTTTTGGAACAGACATGTCCCCTTGTCTTTACTGCCAGGCATGCTTGTGATTTCTGTAAATGATGACACACTTTTTAATTTTCAAGTAAATACTGAAATAAGATTAATTAACCCTATAATTTCATCTATTATTTGATGACATATATTTTAATCCTATATTTTTAATAATTTCCAAAAGATGACATATTCAGAAAGTAAAGAATTAGTTATTTCCGGAGCTGTGTGTTTTCTTATTATAAAAAAAAATAAAAATTATAATTTCAGTAACTATTCATAAATATAAATCAACTGTAAAACTATACCCAATTAAGCACACTTATACAGTTATGAGGGAAATTCTTATTAAGTTTATTATAGAATAAGAACAAGAGCTTTCGGCTGGAATGCCATCTTCAGGTTCTCGAACAATAAATGGTTGTTATATACAAATTTTTAAACTTCAGTATACGTTATACATATTGCGAGTTATATAATCCGCAATATGTATAACGTATTGCGGGTTATTATTGTTCGAGAACCTGAAGATGACATTCCAGCCGAAAGCTCTTGTTCTTATTCTATAATAAAGTTAATAAGAATTTCCTCCATAACTGTGTAAGCATGCTTAATTGGGTATAGTTTTACAGTTTGATAAGGGATTAGCAGTTTTTTATGATTTTATTTTATTTTATTCGGTTTGAAATAAATCAACTGATAATATAAATGAACTGATAATACTATTTTTAAGGATTGATAATTTTTCTTTGAAAAATTAACATTTTTTTAAAACTATGAGCTCTAGATATATACATAGATATAAAATAGACCTTGATCAATTTCTTAAATAAAATAATAAAAATTAAGTATAGATATTCTTAATTATACACAATTTCATTTTATACAATTTTTCTGTAATATGATTTCAAAAATTTAAAAACTATGTACATGCATCTATCTTTCAACTATCATGCATGTGTACTTTCTGTTAGATGGCACATTGTAAACATGTAATGTTGCAAATGTTTAATCTCTTTGCAGCTTAGAATAATAAGCATCAGAAAATGTATTCTATCATCTCAAATTTGTACTTAACTTAATTTGATCCCAATGGAAAAATGAATAAGTATGAATAAAAAGGAGGATCAAAGTACAATCAGCAATAAAAAACAAAGGAAATCTATAATTCTATAACTCTTTTATTTGGAAGAGTATTGATTTAATTGATTGAATTTCAAAATCAATATAATATTCGTATGCTCACCAGTATTCTTAAAACTTGTCAGTTGAAGGACAGTTTAATTTCAGATCCCATATCTTCACATTTTTTGACAGTAATGCTCTATTGAATCAAATCATCCATTTGGCTACTTACCCCCACTATTATTGTGGATGTTCTATGGTAAATTCTGAATTAACCCAAGTTAGCAATTTCTGAATGGAAAGCAGTGTAAAAACAATAAAAAAGAAAGATCCAGGCCTTTCAATAGAGCAAAAAAAGGAGAATCTAAATTATTTCTTATTCAGTTAAATTATAATACAATACACTAATTGAAGAAAAAACAAATAAATATATTTCTAATTTTTAGATAATTATTTTTCAGTTTAGAATATATCTGTATTTTACTCATACAAAAGTCAATTCACTTTATATGATTTAACTTAATGCTGCAATTTCTTGAAACCCATTAATCACATAATACTAAGAATATCTGTATATTTTACTTCAAAATTAATTTTCAAAACTTGATATAATTCTCAAAATTTACTAATATTAATTTTAAATTATGAAAATACTTTTGATATAACTACTGATAAATATTATTAGCAAATATTTGAAAAATTATTTTCTGTTTATTTTTTATTTTTCAGAACAAAGTGCAAAACCTTATATCATTCTTATCAATAATTTTGATAAATCACTTGAAAGAAATAAATTTGATAATGTCTATTTTTCCATTAATATACAATCATTTCCTTATTTTGAGACGATTGATTTAAAGTGGATGAAAGATGGTAAGCCACTTCCACAAGATAAGCGTTATGAAGTGATTTCAACAAATTATCGTGCTAGTTTAAAAATAAAATCATTAAGTATTATAGATGATGGTATATATACATTATATGCAACTGCTGGAAATATTACTAATAGCACATCTATAACATTATACATTTTAGGTATGTGATTAAAAATACTTTTTATAATTGTTTTTTGTTTATTTATTATAATTATAAAATAAATATTTAGTTTTTATTTAAAATAATTCAATAGTATTTCTTATTAGTGAATAAAATATTATTATTGAATTATATAAGAGATATATGTTTTTGAATTTGATCATAAAATGCAAATGGCATATAACTAAATCAAATAATTCAAATTTTGATTCAATTAATTAAAGTCAAGAAATAATACAGGATGGGCATAAACATCATCTCATTATTAAACCTCTGTTCTGGAGAAACTAAGGAATGGAGGAAAATGAGACATATACCCTACTGATTAAGAAAGAATACCATTTGCTGACAAGCAAACAGATTTTTGATACATCATCATTTTCACTACAGTTTTAAGTGGCAAAATCACTGAAAATAGCACTTTTTGGACATTAGTTTTTTGAGGATGAGAAAGTTTCCAGGAGGCAGTGACAGTCACAGCTGCCCATTATGTCACCATGCTGAGGAACTTTCTGCCTTCAGAACTCCAAAGTCATGGACTGAATGATGTGAACAACTGCTCACACTGCAAGAATTTCAATAGCTGCTCTTCTGAAGAGAGAGGATATTCCATGGCCTGTTCATTCACCAGACTTGTCTATATGTGACTACTTCTTGTGGATAAAGGAAAAGTTTCCTCATGAACCTCTGCAGTTGAAGCAGGTCATCACCCAAGAAATTAATGCTATTCTCCAAGGAATGATAAGCAAGTCATGTCTGAATTTTTCTCAAAGACTGTGAGAGTGTTCAAGAAATGGTGGCTGCATCTTAAAGATGTTCTCTTCAATATCTAGAACTTTTATAGTCATGATTGATGTTGCACACTTGTAAATAATGCTAAAAAATAGCCAAAAGTGCTGTTTTCAGTAATTTTGTCACTTAAAATTGTAGTGAAAATGATGGTGTACCAAAAATCTGACTGTTTGTTAGTGTATGGCATTCTTTCCTTAATTGGAACCTCTGTTGCTTAGTTTCTCCTGGATAGAGGTTTAATAATGGAGAGATATTTATGCCCCATCCTGTATATAAATTATTGCAATTTTTCATAAGAATATTTTTAATATTTAAATTAAACAAAATTAAAATCTGTTAATTACAATATTTATTAATCTACTTTAGATAAACCAAACATAAGAATCAGTGGAAAGGAAACATTTTATTTACTAAATCAAAATTATGAATTACATTGTGATACTAAAGGATATCCATTCCCAACTGTTTGGTGGAGTTGGAAGCAAAGTAATGATCCTGATAATTTAAATGATACAACGGAATGGACTGATGTAGAATTATCAAAAGATCTTCCCAATGTCCTTAATACGACAACGTTAATTAATGGAAATGTTTTGGAAGTTGTTGGAAATCAATCTGGATATTATTGTTGTAAAGCTAATAATGACATAGGAGAAAGTGAACAAATAATACCTTTTTTTGTCACAGGTGCGGTATAAAATGATATATTTAATATGTAATGTTATGTTTAAATGTTATTTTAATATCATAGGTTTAAAATAAATTTCATAGTTTTGAAATTCTTTAAATTAAAAATATTCTGGAGCCATAAATCATTAGCATTAAATTTACTTCAAATGTAAAATTGATTAGTTTCTGAAAGTAAGCAAAATAAACAAGTATCTTTCTTTTTTTTTTTTTTAATACATTTATTTCAAGATATGTGTAAGAATAATGTCATAACCCAAGGAGATCGTGAGACAATGTAATTTATTGAATGGCTGGACCTCCACCTGTTCAACTAATCACTTTGTTTCAAGCTGTGACATCATTCTTTAGCTTTTCCAGCAGAGACTTTTCAGAGAATTTTATTGCTTAAAGTAAAATAATTTTCTGCAAGAATATATAGGTTGTCCTTGACTTACAATAATTTGCATTTATGATGGCCAAAAATTATTATTAAAAATTCTCTTAATTCAACTTTGTCACTTGCATATACATACATATATTGTATTGCTTTTGAATATGCATCTCAGCATTGCATTAGGCTATTGCATATTGTCGAAAGGCAAGTAAAGCCTTTAAACAATATGCAATAAACACAATAGTCTGATTCATACTTCTAATTTATCACAGTCTTTGACATGTTAGTTACTAATCAGTGGTTGAAATGTTTGTTTCTCTCATCGTATCTTGTCATAATCCGATCGTGTTCATTAAGAGAAATAATACTACTGATGAAAAAATTTATTAAATTTTTAAATTTTTCTTTCTTAATTTTGTATTTTATTGCATATGTGTTAATAATTTATAAATGTATATGCAAATTTATACATTTTTAACAGCTTTCAATTAAATAGAAATCTAATTTATGAAAATATTAAAACAAATCAAGCAAATCAGAAATTAAAAAAATCCTTGACTTACATCAAAATTGTCTTATAATGGAGACATTGGAACAGAACTGCAACATAAGTCAAGGATTACCTGTATATTATATATTAAAGATATATAAAAGCTTGATTACTAATTAATTTTCTTTATTATAATTTTGTATTAATTATAATTTTATAATTATCTATTGTAAATAATAATTTCAATAGAAAAAATAATTTAATTTCAATAGAATTATTGAGTATTTTACTATTGATCATAAAAAAAATTAAAATAATTTAATTTTTTTATGATCAATATTAAAATAAATGTGATCAATAGTTTTTATGTAACTAATAAGTATTGGTCATAAAACATCAAACATTATTAAAATATTAGTAAATAATAGAATTTATTTTTCCTTATAAATGCTAAGAAAGTACAATCAGACCTCACTTTGCATTTGTGAAATTCTTAGGGTTTTAAAATGACAAAATTTTTCTCCTTTTAATATCTCACTTCTGATAGCAAGGGTCAGTTCAGAAAATGCTCTGAGAAGTCTCCACTGAAGAAGCTAAACAATAATGTCATGACCTATGGATATCACAAGATAATGTGATTTGCTGAATTGTTAGACCTTCAGCTGTTCAACAAATCACGTTATCTTGTGATGTAATGCCATTCTTTAGCTTCTCCAGTGAAGACTTTTCAGAAAATTTTCTAAATTCATTTCATGTGTGGGTTAGAGAACTTCAAAGAACTGAGTGCACCCATCTGTATAATGTTGAATCATCAGGTCTGACATCAGAAGCAGTTCGGACTGTGTTGCTTCAGTAGAGTGAAGGATAACTAGAGGAATGTATTTATTTCTAGTTAATGTTCTTGAATCTCTGTACAGTACTGACGAGGGACTAGTCGTATAGTCCGAAAATGTTATATAAATAAAATTTCTTTGTTGTTGTGTGTGATTTATCTTAAATACAAGATGTGTCACTTCTAGTGGGTATCAAACATGGGTAAGAGATGTGTCATGGTTTTGAAGTGAAGTGAGAGGCATGGAAACAATCAATAACTAAACTATAAAAGCCACATTTTTATGGACCAGTCATTTTTCTTAAAAATACCAGGTTTATATGAAAACTGTAGAACATGTATCCTATTACATTTTTGTTCCAAATTACACTCTGTCATTAAGATTTCTTCTGCACATCTCATGCAACAACACATTCCATTTGAGAAAACAAAACACATCTCTTGAAACACATGCTCTTGCATAAGTATCAAGATCATCTCAAGTTGAAACATATGCTCTTGCATAGCATGTGTTTCAACTTTGTTTTTTCAAATGGAGATGTATTATTATTTTAATGGAATCTGATTCTGCCAATTTTTTCATGCAATTTTTGTAGTAGAATTACTTACCTACAATTCATATTTTCAGAGATATTTAGGAATAAAGGATCCATTAAGAAAGTATGATAGTATGAAAACCAATAGACAGATACTTTGTTCAATGTAACATATTTTGCTAATATGAAAAGGAATTTGAAATGGATTCCCCAATAATCTTATGCCTTGAAAAATTTTTTAGGAAGTAGGGAATCAAAGTTATAAACCCATCACATAAACTTCAATAAGTTTTCAATATTACTGGTAAAAAATTTATGCCTTTCTCAATGGATACTTTATTCCTAAATATCTCCAAAAATATTAATTGTAGGAAAATAATTCTACCATGAAAATTGCATAAAAAATTCACAGAATCAGATTCCATTAGAATAAGAATACATTTCCATTTGAGAAAACAAAATTGAAACACATGCTGCAGAAGATGCGCAGAAAAAAATCTTAATGACAGATTGTAATTTGAAAGGAAAATTAACAGGACACTTGTTTTATAGTTTTCATGTATACCCAGTAATTTTTGAGAAAAATGACTAGCCCATAGAAACTTGAATACCCTGTGTGTATATATATATACAGTATATATACAGGGTGTTTCCAAAGTCCACCGACAAACTTCCATGGCAGGTTCTACTCATGAAAATAAATAAAAAAATGTCGTATGAACATAGTGTCGGAAATGCATATTTTTTGAGATAAACCGGTTTTTCACCCGAAACTCATAGAATGTATAATCTGTGCATAGTATGAGATATTATTATAGAAGTCCTTTATAACATTTAAAAATAACTTTTCAGAATAAATTATCTTTTATAAATAAGTTAATTGTCTTGAGAAGTATTTTAATAATACAATTTCAGTTACTTATGATTATTCAATACAACGGAGTATTACTAA
>WUQG02031636.1:0-11002 GCA_011317285.2 Androctonus mauritanicus
GGAACATCTATGAGTTCTCCACATGCTGCTGGTTGTGTAGGTATGGTAATTTCTCTATTTAAAAATTTATTTTTTTAAAAATCCGATAATCCAAACAGCACAAACTCCCCTAGCGGACAAATTTTTTTTGAACTAACTGTAAATTAATGATTAATATTTTTAAATTTGAAATACATCTGATCATAATGCAAAACATAAATAAAATCATTAAAATATATTACTATGTAATTCATAAAAATAAAACACAAATTATTATTACACCTTACACCTGAGCTATTTCATTCTCATTCATTCTTACAAGAGAGATATTGAGAACTCCACCTCCACAACAGTATTGTGCAGAGGGCATTGGTTATTGATTTGACAGTAAAATGGGGAGAAGGTAAGCTTTTACTTAAACAAGAAGACCCCCAGAAAAAGAATAGCAGTAGAAACAGTCACAATTTTTAACAACAAACTCTACAGCGAAACACATTAATAAGACTGATCCAGCTAATATTAGTAATGCACGGAAATCATGTATGAGAATGAAATAGCTCAAAGGTGTAATTTATTAAATTTTTGTGTTTTATTTTTATGAATTGCATAGCGATGTATTTTAATGATTTTATTTATGTTTTGCATTATGATTGGATGTATGTTAAAGGTTACGGTAGTTGCTATGGTTACTAGAGTTATCATTTGGTTCTGAATTCTATAGAATTCGTTTGTATTCTACTTTTAGAGGCTGAAGAGGATTTTGTAATAAATCAAAAGTGCTTCTTCTTTTAATGTCTTAAATGTGTGATTTTTGTTTTACTGAAATTCCTGCCATAGTGCTTATCATTTTGGTTGTTCTACTGATGTAAAAACTCCGTTGTTTTGTGAAAGAATTTGGTGAAAAATATTTTACCACCGATGGTAAAGTGCTATTCTGCAAACTATGTGATGTGAAAGTTACGGCAGATAAATGTTTCTATGTCCAACAACATGTGAAGACATCAAAGCACACAGGCCATATGGTTCGGACGAAAAACAGCAATTGATCTTTAACAATAGAACTGCTTCATCAAGATCAGACAAAACTTCAGAGTTTTTGAAGGAACTGTGTAAAATGATGGTAAATGCTAATATTCCTTTAGCGAAAGTAGATAATCTTCACTTCAAAAAATTTATGGAAAAGCATACTAATAGAACTATCCCCACAGAATCAACACTGCATAAAACTTATTTATCTTCTTGTAATGATGACACCTTACAGAAAATACATAGCAGTGTGACAGACAACAAGATATGGGTGTCAATCAATGAAACTACAGACATTGAAGGTAGATACATAGCAAATGTAATCGTTGGAACACTTCATTCTGATCATCCAGGTGAAATCTTCCTCCTAACAACCGAGGTCCTAGAATGGACGAATAGTTCAAACATTGCTATTGTCTTCGATAATGCAATGAAACTTTTGTGGGAAATAATCTAAAGAGAGAAAATGTTCTCCTTTTTGTAACAGATGCCACACCTTACATGGTGAAAGCTGCTAAGGACTTAAAGTGTTCTACCTAAACATGATACATGTTATATGTATTGCTCATACAATGCACAGGATAGCAGAGGAAATATGGCAGAATTATCCTGATGTGGACAAGTTGATATCCAATGTGAAAAGATTTTCATAAAAGCACCACTGAGGGTTGAAGCGTTCAAAACCAAAGCTCCATCTATAGCACTTCCTCCTCAATCAATCACCACCAGGTGCGGGACATGGCTTCAGGCTGCCATATATTACTGTGATAACTACACCATAATCAAGGATATTGTCACAAGGCTGAGTAGTGATGATGAGTCTTCTATTGAAATAGTGCAAGATTTGTTCTCTAACAAATTGTTAAGTAATTTCGCTTTCATTAAGTCAAATTACAGTTGCTTAATAAGTGCAATTGCTAACCTAGAAAGTACTGGGATGAGCATTCATGAAGCTCTTAAAATTGTAAATAATGTTGAACAGCAGATTGAACATGAACAGGCAGGCAGATTGAACAGACAGGTTGGTGAAAAAGTGAAAAATAAATTTAAAATGTGCTGGGTCGTAATGATGGCTATGCTACATTATGTAAAATAGCTGATGTGCTGTGTGGGATATTGAAGCTGAGAGTGTGGTAATATGATGCTAGACAGTAGTGACATTACTTTGTTCAAATATGCTCCAATTACATCATGTGACATTGAGAGGAGCTTCTCTTTTTATAAAATATTACTGAGTGATATTCGGAGATCATTTTCTTCCAACAGCCTGAAGAAACACATTGTCATTCAGTATAATGTAATGAAAGCAGGAGACTAAAAAGAAGTGCTTCCCATATTAGTTTTTAAAATTATGTTGAAAACTAGTTTTAATATTCTGTTAAAAAAAAAACACATAAATAAGTGAAGACAATGTTTGAAACCATATTGTTGCTTGTTGTGTTTCACATAATACTATTGATGATAATTTGTATTTTTTATGTCATATTTTATACTTTTTAGATCATATTTTGAGAATTTAAAGGTCATATTTGCCTGCATATTTTGCCTTTTTTTTAGGTCAAACTTCCTAGCCTTAGTAATAACAATTAAATAATTATTTTTATTACATTGTATATTTATAACTTATATCAATTTCTTTCTTAATATATATAATTTTATATTATAGATAATCCTCGCCTTATGACTAATTCATACTTGTGATAGAAATATCATTGATATTCTGCTATTAGTCAATGCAATTCACCTGGGTTTGATTCCCTGATCAAATGGTTTAATATATGTAAAGTGTCCTTTTTTTGTGTTTAGTTCTTGTAGTTTTATGTTCTTCATGTTTATTAAATTAATACATAGTATCCTAATAAATTTTAGTAGTGATAAATCCATAAATTTTGGGTATTTCTAACTTCTGACCATTTACAACTTATGACAGCAGCATTTAAAATTCTTGGAACCAAACCTATCATAAGTTGAAGACTATTTTCATTATTAATCAATTTATACCTTTCCCTGTTTTATATCAATAACATCTAATTAAAGTATAAAACCATTAGAAAAACATAATAAATATCATGGTATTCATTTTGACAGAATAGATTGGAATCTTTGATTGTAAGTAAAGATTCAGATGATTTAAATAGTACATCTAAAGAATGTAAGATTTATTAAAGAAACATTTAATAATGTGATATACTTTTTCATTATGACTATAACAAGTATGACTATAACAAGCATTCTTATTTTTTTTATAGGAATATAACAATCTTAAATAAACTACATTTATTAACAATTTAAAGCATTTATTTATTCTTATAATTATAACAAATAAATTTCATAAAAAATATCAATAATTTTAATACTTACTTGTCCTACATTTTCAGATCCTAAAAATAGGACAGAATATCCTGAACTGAAAGATCAATATATTATTCAATTAATAATTACACTATTAATTAATATACTATTAAACCAATTAATTTTAATTAATTGAATTTATATATTTTACATTTAAATTCTTTGTAATAAAAAATTTGAAATATATTATTACTTGGCTGATTCTTTTTCCAAAAAATCATTTTTAGTAAGTTTTGATATCTGAGAATTGAATGGATCCAAATTTTTACTTTGAAGTTCTGCTAATTTTAATAATTTATGATGAAATTTTTCTTCTATTTGTTTTACATTTAGATGTAATTGAATTAAACTCTGACGTAATGGAGGATATACATAACCACTCCAAAATAAGCACTATAATGACAAATCATTTTAAATTATTATCTTATATATTGAATTATTGTATTCAAATATTTTACATATGATGAATTTATATTTATTAATAAATAGTTAATTTTTAATAAATCAAAAGATCTTTTCTTCAATTTATTGGCATCAATCTCCTTATTACTGTTGTATATATTTTTTATTTACAAAACATATAACTTTTATCATTATCTTTTTCTTATATTGCATTAGTTATATACAAAATGTTCAGTCAAAAATTCTGAGACCTGACTTTTCATAAATATTTTTATATTCAATTGAAGAATATATTTTCAAATTTTCAAATAAAATGTGCAACATTCAAAAATTATTTTAAATAAGATCAACAAACATCTATTCAGTTCTTTAACAAATATAGTAAGTAATGTAAACATAAACAATATTTAAAAATGAGTAAAATACAATTGTCAATATTCCAAATACACATATTAGTGAAATTCAAATTTTTAAATATTTGGAGAAGACAAATTAAAATTCAAAGTATGACTATAAATTATAGTTTGTGAAATTGTTCCTTAATTAATGATTATAAATTTTCACATACAATCAGAGGATTCATCTGGTAAAATTTTCTATAATCAATAAATTAATCTCTTAGACAGAAAGTTTTAATTACAGAAACAAACATTTTCAATCTGTCACAAAAAGTCATCATCTTTATTTTTTTCTGTCTAAGAGCATAGTTTATTGATTCAATATGAATTATTCATTTGCTTTTAGTTTAAATATAAGGTGATGAAAATATCTAAATAAAATAAGATCAATTACCATTAAAAAATCTGAATATATTAAATAGAGAGATTAAAATACAAATATATATATATATTATATAAAATAAGTTTTCAATGGCTAAAAATTTTTAAAGACCCTTTTAGCTAAAAGCAAAATACTATGCCAATAAATTGGAAAATGTCTAAATATTTCAAATCATTCAATTTCTGACTATTAAATTCTTAAATTTAATAGTCAAAAATTTTTTCTCTATTAAATTTCTTTTAATACAATATATTTATATAATTTTTTATATTTTAAAAATTTATCAGGAAATCAATAGAAAGTTAAAAGATAAATTTTTATCATACAAATTAACAACATACCAAACATGATATAGATTTGCATATGGATTGGATGGTTGCATTTTCCTGGTGAAACTATCAGGAAAACACAAAATAACAATTTCCTGATAGTTTTAAATGACTATTGCTGATTAATCAGAAATATCTAAAGCAACCTTGAGTAAATTTATAAATAAATAAAGTTACAATTAGTTAATTAGGAATTTCTACTATGGCTAACACCATCAATTATTTAATAACTAAATTATAAAATAATTTTTTAAAAGATCAAAAAGAACTAGTTTCTTTTTTCTGGTTCCCAATCAAATAAAAAAATTTTGTAATTTTTGCATCATTATTAATCCTGTTTTTTCAATTATTTTGCAAAAATTTGAAACATTTTATATTTTTATAATAATATATGATATATGTTAATAATCTAATAATTTTAATAATATAATAAATTCAATTACATTATAATTTTGCAAGATATATTTAAATTCTATTAAAATATATTTTATTAATACTTAATCTTCTGAAAACAATATACATGATTTTAATTTTCCATTATGGATTGGTGTTGTCTAAAATTTAGAAAACAATTCTTCTTAACTATGTGTTGAAGATAAAATTGTACAAATAAACAAAATACAAGCTTAATATAGTCAAAGTATAATTAAATTTACATCATCAATATAATACAATCCATTAAGAACAAAAGAATATTTAATAAAATATTAAAAATATTTGAATATGCATTTTTTATTTTAATAAAATTATACCAATTTTGAGTGAAAAATTAAGTCATTGTGCATTTTATAGTAAAATATAAATGGTTACAATAGATCTATTTATGAGTTTATTAATTTTGATAATTATACTATAAATGTAAATAAATTTTCTTTAAACAATTTAATAGGACATCAAATTTTTATTGGTTATAAGAGATATATAAAACTATGATAACATTTTCAATTTCTTTTAGTCCGACTCAGTTATATCTGATGTTAAATAAACAAAAGCTCATAAAGCAGAACAATACTTTTGGCTTACATGGAGGCCATCTTCAGTACAAAAATTCTAAGCCCAATGCCCAAGAACACATATTCTATAGCAATTCAAATTTTCAAATAAAAAATCAAATACTTTATATAGATAGTCCACTACTTATGATAGGGTTATGTTTTGATAACCCTACTGTAGGTCAAAAAAAAAAAAAATCATAAAATCAAAAATGATCCACAATGGTAGTAATTTTAGTAGTAATAATAAATAATAGAATACTGAATCCCTCAAGATAGTAAAATCTTCCAGATTGATCTTGGATCTTCTTACATGTTAAGAAACTATGGAATTAAACCCAGGTCCAAGGTATAAAGTCATCTGGAATTGAACCCAGATCCCCAAGTTGGTAAATGATTGTTTTACTAGGCAGGTGAATAAAGTAAAGGGGAATTAAATAAAGTAAAGTAGGTTAAAAAGTATTTCTAGTCAATATGCTATGAAAATAGGCAAGTTTGGAATAATGTAATGGTAATCATAAGATCAGATTATCATAAATCATACAATCATAAGCAGGGATTACCTAATATCTAGTACAGTAGAAGACCTGTACATTAAATAAGTTCTACATTATTAAAAAAACAAAATAATCTTTAGAAATTAAAAGATTTATATATAGGTATACTTAAAAAATAAGATCATAAATAACATAAAACATTTAATATACTTTAAATGTATATTAATATAAAATGCAACAACTAAAATATTGATTTACACTAAATTCAAATAAAGTTTAAAAAATTAAATTAATTAAATTAATATATATTTATACTATATTAATGTTATATGTCAGTGGTGTTCAACTTTTTTTATTATGTGAGCTACTTTTCTATACTAGATTTTTTGGTAATCTAATCTCTTGTATAGATCACGTTCCACCAATCCATGGAGCTTGCCCCCAACCTGATATTTAATTATGTACAATTATGCAGTTAAATGTGTTCATTCACTTCAGAGAACCCATTCTCCCAGCCCTAAAAACTTTAAAGAAATTAAAACTTTATTTGTGTATTTAAAAATTTATTCATCACTTTTAATTATTTTAATCCAATAAATATATTAAATAAAATATTTATTTCACTATTTTGGAAAACCAAAGTTAGAAAAAACAAGCAAATTGATTATAAACTCACAAGTTACAGGAAATGCTGGTTGATTAAAAAAAAAAGTTAATGTGAAATTTGGCATTGTGTGGAGCTCACAATATTTTCATAATCAGACTGATATGAAGGAGTGGCCAATAGCAGAGAATCATCCAAATGATCATTTGCAATTTGGTTTCTTGATCACCATCACTATCAGTTTATACTGCAATAATCCAATAACTATTAAATTCACCAAACAGCAGTAACTGCAGTATGGTACTCAAGTTCACTTTTTATTTTTGCGAACGCTTTCGATGCTACATTGCATTCTCTTCGGTCAACAAACAGCAGTAACTGCAGTATGGTACTCAAGTTTACTTTTTATTTTTGCGAACGCTTTTGATGCTACATTGCATTCTCTTCCGAAGAGGATGCAATGTAGTATCGAAAGCGTTCGCAAAAATAAAAAGTGAACTTGAGTACCATATTGCAGTTACTGCTGTTTGGTGAATTTAATTGGTTTTTTGATTTTTTATGACATTCATATTTGAAAAAGTGGATTCTGACAAGTATGTCAATCCAAATATGACAGAATTTTTTGTGCAATATCAGTTAATATTGGAAACTTTTCATGTGCATACTTCCAAACGATAAGAAAATTATTGATTTGACAATTTTAACAAAAAATAAATAATAACAATACACTTAAAGAGAATTAAAAAATAATGCAAAATAATGATAAATAAATTATGTTTTCAGTTTTAATTAAATTTGTAAGGAGGAATAAACAAGATCAACCAAAAATCGCTCTCTATGATCGACCGGTCAATCACATTTGGCAGGTTAAATATCCATTATATGTTATTTATAATTTGATTTTTTAAGTATACTTCTATGTAAATCTTTTAACTTCTAAAGGTTATTTTGTTTTTTAAGAATGCAGAACTTATCAAATGTATAAAATATTTGATTTGTTTGAAAATTTGAATTGTTATAGAATATGTGTTCTTGTTCATTGGACTTAGAATTCTTGTACTGACAATGGCTACCATGTAGACCATTATCAGTACAAAAACCCAGATCCCAAAAATAAAAATTGTTGTTCTGCTTTATGAATTTATGTTTATCTAATTTGATAATTTATAGTAGATAGATGATAGTGTATGATATATCTAAAGAATTAACATTAAACTTCTATTGAGCATTCTTAAGCATTCTAATATTTAAAAATCATTAACATGGCTCCCAGCTACTTTCTATAAAAATTATATTTTATCAGCATATTCAAAAAATTTATCCTGTAATTTGATCATCAGTATTGTCCTTATCTTTAGCAATTGCATAACTGGATTCAAAACACTTCAATCTGTTTCACATTATCAAAAACCTATCTACCATAATTTTTCCTATTGTAATTCAATATCAGTTCTTCAGGTGTCTAAGATTCAATAAACTTTCTAATTTTATTCGATTATAAGTAACTGAAGAATTAATATTTAATTACAATAGGAAAAGTTAGAATAGATAGATTTTTAATAATGTGAAACAGATTGAAGTATTTTGAATCCAGTAATACAATTGCTAAAGATAAAACACAATACAGATGGCTAAATTACAAGGCAAGTGTTTTGAATAAGCTGACTGAAAATAATTTTAATAGAAAGTTGTTGGTAGCCTTGTTAATGATTTTAAAATGTTAAAATGCAAAAGAACATTCAATAGAAGTTTAAAATTAATGCTTTAGATATAATTGAGGAATGAAAAAGCTGAAAATGTTATTTTAAGATTTATATATATAGAACTATGATAGTCAATAAAAGATTGATGTCCTGCAAAAAGGCTTAAAGAAAATCAATTTATGATGAATATTAAGCAGAAAAAGTTAAAGAATAAGTCTTACAGATTACAATAATGCATTCAACAAATAGAAAATTTTTTGGTAATTTTTAAAATTCTTATAAATTACTATTAAATAGTTTCCATATAATAACTATTCCTATATAGTAAACACCAAGCTCTGTAAGCAAAGACACTTTTTTATTATGGTATACCATAATAAAAAAGAGTCTTTGCTTACAGAGCTTGGTGTTTACTATATAGTTTATGTTAAAGAAGCAAAGTTATTTTATCAATAACTATTCCTCATAAATTATTTGAAGTACCACTGTCTTCTAATGAATAAACAAAAATAACAACCTTTTAGATAGTAATAAGAAAATTATAAACTTAAATGAATAAACTTTAATGAGAAGCACTTTCAGTATACACCCTCATCAATTAACTGATGAGGGTGTATACTGAAAGCGCTATTCATTAAAGTTTATTCATTTAAGTTTATAATTTTCTTATTCCTGTCTAAAAGGCTGTTATTTTTGTTTACTATTCCTTATATTATTAAAATTAAAACCTTAAAAGTCTGTCTTTTATTTTTAAAAGGATGAATCTATAGGATTAAATTAAAATTAAGTTAGAATTTGAAGAAACATTAATAGCTTATTTCAAATTTGACTTTAATTTGTCTGACTAATAAAAAAATTAAAGAAAAATAGTATATAGTATATTGTATAGTTAGCTTAACACAGAAGATCCACTGCAATCAATATCATGGATTCTGGCACATAATCTGTTAGAAATTTTATTTAAGCATTTTTAGATAAAATTTAAAAGTTCCTAAATAAAATTTATTTTTAATTTAGTTAATGTCTATATTAAATAATATATGTCTTCAATATTTTACAATAATTATTATTATAATATAATTCATCCTAATGTATTATTTAATTTTACATTGTTTTAAAGCTACTGAAAATGAACATTAGTCCAACTTCATTAATATTTATCTATTAAAATTACTAGTTGAATAACAATTTGATTTAAATCTTATTTTACTTTAATATTTTTTTCAATTAAACTTAACTTTTTTAAAATTGTTTTAATATTTGTGAATTATTGTCCAATAATTATATATTATGATACTGTTATTTGTAATTAAATACTGCAAAATAAAAATTAGAACCATTAGAATAGAAATCATATTCTATTTATAATACTGATAAAGAAATTAATATAGGTTAGATATATGTATTCACTGTTTTGAAAATTTGTTATTTTAAATTAAAAACTTATAAATTTGATTACATAATTCATAAATAGTTATAAATTATATGAAAAATTAATTACCTTAACAATACATATGTAAATAGGTAATCCTTGAAAAGAATTTAACAAAGAAGATATTGTTCCCTTTCTACAGCCATATAATGGTTTCCCATATAATTCATCCAGCATATCTCCTACTTCAATTTGATCCTAACATATTTATGATAAATGCAAGATATTTATTGATTTGAATTTCAGAAAATTTATACACAGATATTCCTCTCATTATGAGCACAATGCATTTCTGAGGTTGGTTCATATATCAAAACATTTTCAATTAAAAAATTATGCTCACTCTAAGACTAGAGCACCAAATTCATTATATATAATATTATAGACTAAATCAATTAGTAGGGCTTTATTTTTGAGTTTCTCAAATGGTCTATTAATAAGACAATGATTTTTACAAAAACTTTACCATCTTGCAATATTATGATAATTTTAAATAACTAGGATTTTTGCTTTCAGACTATTTTATTATAATCATCATTTTCAAAATTTTTTAATTTTTTTAAAAATTTACAAATAAAAAGTTAATTTATGAAAATATCTATAACTCAGATGCTAATAATTAGAGGAACATCTACATATCCAGTTAAGTTATAAGTTTCTGCCTGCATATTATATTCATTTATTATAAAAACATCAAATTTTAACTAATACAAAAACAAAAATTTACATAAATGTAAGAATAACGTCTCTGAGAATGTTTGTCTTAGGAATCACTAGGCAAGATTTTATAATTTATATATATATACACTTTTTTTTACAGAATATGTTTATATATAGTATCAATAATTCAATATATATATATATTAAATTATTGATACTATATATAAACATATTCTGTAAAAAAAG
>WUQG02031647.1:0-30312 GCA_011317285.2 Androctonus mauritanicus
CTATCACCTGGCTGCTCATTTCCCCGTTCAGTATGTTAAGCATGTGAGACATTTATCGTTACGATGTTCAAATGTGACTGACAAAGGTTTGGAAACATTATTAGCCACTTTACAATTCGTTAATCAGTTGGAATTGTCGGGATGTAACGAGATCACAGATGCTGGCTTTTGGGCCAGTTTATCGCCTCGGATAGTATCATTGACTCTAACAGACTGTATAAATGTAGCGGATGACAGCGTGTCTGCAATTGCTCAGCTATTACCATCACTCTGTGAATTGAATCTTCAAGCATACCACGTAACAGATTCTGGTTTGGCAACGTTTGGCCCGAGGCAGAGTAGTTCCCTATCTGTTTTAAGACTTAAATCGTGTTGGGAGATTACTAATCATGGTGTATTGAATGTTGTACATGTATTGCCAAACTTGACTGTTCTGTCTTTATCGGGTTGTTCTAAGATAACGGACGATGGTATAGAACTATTAGCAGAAAATCTGAGACTTCTTCGTGTTTTGGACTTATCATGGTGTCCTCGAATCACCGACTCTTCTCTAGAATACATCGCTTGTGATCTTACATTATTAGAAGAGCTAACTCTAGACAGGTGAGAAACATAGTTTTCCATATTTTTATTCTTTAATTCTATATCGATTATTTTGAGGAAATGCACGACGTGTCTGTCAATGACGCAACAGAGAACTCACGAGTCTTCGATCCACTAATGAATTTTCTCAATGGATTCTCCGATCCTTTGAGATCACGGTGTCTTAGTGGGCTTGCTGTCAATACCTATCAAATTTCCTTGTGGTAATGCATTTAATTATGAATTAGAACTTGACACTATCGTTATCCTTTAACTTTCGGATATAAATTATATTACAAGTAATCTTTTGAGAAAATGGCATTATAGTTGCATCCACTAAAGATTTAGTTGCTATAACAACTCGCCTACTTCCAAAGACTTCATGATGGGTCAAGGTTCTTTTACCATTAATTCAACAGTAGGAATCAAATCCAATAACAACTGTCGTCATGGTAACAGATCCGCGGGGGTGGATGGCCTATATTTAGATGTAAGAGGACCTGGATCCGCTTACCTGGATAATGCGTATGGCCTTGTATACATCTATTCGACCTTTTACTGCAACATATAAAATTTTCGTTAAAAATGTAAGATAATCAATTTAAATAATCCATTTGAATAAATTAAAAATTATTCAATGTCTTATCCAGTAAAAAAATCTTCACTGAAGTTTAAATTACCATCCATTATATGCAATTACATTTAGATTTAATTAAAAGAAAGAATATAGCACAAATATTTTATTAAACCCATTTTTGCAACTTGAATAACCCATACTTCGTAGTTTGGTAGGTTGCCAAAATGTTTTCAGCCTATCCATTTTTTAAAGATAATTCATTATTTTTTTATTATCCGGCTACTTCCAGTATTTTATAATTAAATTATCGATTGATATTATTAAAATTAAACTTGGGATATCGTCGCTATACACATCGATTACGTAATAGCACGTTATGCGAGCATTTCACAACAGATATGCGCAAAATTCCATAGAAGGCTTCCCAATAATTTTTTTAATAGAAGCCTCATATCTGTTACGATTATTATCCCGAACATATTGATTGTTCTTTGGTTAGATGATTTTATGAGAAGAAGACACACCCAATTCAAGCAGTTAATCATTTCCTAATTTGAAAAAGTTTCTTCTGAGTAACAAAACGAAGAGTTGAATTGTTCCTCGCTTTTCGTGACCATCTAGAATTGCGTGTTGACAATTGAAACGACGCCTTCTCGCCTTAAAAAAATTATGAATATTTATAGATTTCCTATGTCGATCAAATTATTTAAAATTAGAATTTATCCTTTAATATATAATTTTTTGTCGTTTTAATAACGCAAGCTGCAGGAGCGAGATAATTTACTGGTAACCAGATTTTTAAACGACCAGGTGCAGTTGATCTGCAAGTTTTCGAAATTTTAATTTTTACGCGTTACAATTATAAATTGATGGCTGATATGACATCTCCATACATAACTCATGTCTAAACAAATTAACAAGTTGTAAAAATCTAGTAAAAAGTGTTTCGTGACACGAAGAAGTTTGTTAGAACTATACAAATGTATGAGGAAAGCGAATCTTTAAGTTGTATAAACTCGATTAATTTTATATTAGACTTATTGCGAGAAAAATCATTTAAAATTTATCGAATGCAATATTTGTTTATTTTATATTAGATGAAGTCCGCAAAATATATGCGAAGATTTCAGCAAGTAATTAAGCAATATTTTTTCCTAATCTAATTAAGTTCTTATTCTTTCTATTCAGTAAAAAATAATGTTTATTATTCATATTTTCCAAACATTATTCTCGAAAATGAATTATACATAAAAATTCTCATGAAAAAAAAAAATTGAACTAATTGTGTTAAGAAAACTAAAATTAATTCCGTCCCACGCAGGAATAATGATATTGGACGCTCTCAGCAAGAAATGTTATCATTATTTTTTTAATATGTAATATGAAATTCGATATTTCAGATATATATTTATATTTAGCTTAGCAACAGAAATCTTACAAAAACGAATTCGACGTTTAATCCGAAGAAAAACCTGTATATCTCGGTATACTTCAAGTATGCTCTCGGTGGACCAATAGTCATCACCAAATTCAATTTTTGTGTTCTCTAATTCCTCAGAAAGTATCTAAGATGTCAGACAATTCGTCAAACTGTAGCAATGTAAACTAATTATCAAATTTAAAACTCAAATACAACTTTAGCCCAAAACTCGTAATTGTTTGCAGTTTAAATTTGTTTAATAATCTTCTATAAAAGGCGAAATTACAGCATAAACGAATCTATTTCTTCTAACATTTAATATTAAGAAAACATTATTAAATATTTAAATTTATTTTCATAAAAAAAAGCACTGAAATGGCTTTCTTATTATATATTTATTTAGTTTCATGATCGCATTGTCATATGATTTTTATTAGGTTCTTTTTCTTGAATTGTCGCAAAAACATCTCTAGGGAATTTCAGTAGATTTAAGATAACACGACATGGCTTTTATCGCATTCCCCTTTTAACTTTCATCCCCTTGTCTGAACCATTATTGTATTGAACTATCACTCACTCTACTTAGAAATAAAACTGGCACACTCTACAAAATTTCTTTCGTAATAAAATAAAATATAATAAGATATTGAAAAGTTATTTAAATACATTCTATATACTTTTATAAAAAAAAAAAAAATAGAATTATCTATTTTAAAAGGAAAAAAAAAGAAATTAAATGGTTTCAATTTAGGTCAAATGTTTATAGTTTGTTTATAGAAAATATTCGAAGCCAAAACATTTTTTGGCTTCAATATTTTTAATTTAAATTTATTGCATTTTAACTAAACATTTTAATTTTATAAGTTTAAGTTAGCGAAAATAATATAAATTTATAGAATATATGAATAATTTATAATTAAAATAATATAGTTAGTGGCAATAATTATATTTTATATTAAACTTTCCCGTGAATAGCATACTTAAATTGATATGTTTAGAAAGACGTCATGCGATCGACCAATCAAAAGTTTGTATCTTAATTATTTCTTTAACGTACATTTCATTTTACGAGATTAAATTTAATGACGTAAATAAAATGAAATCAGAGTAACGTGTTAAAATAATATTTGTATTAATAATATAAATAGGATTTTTTAAAAGAAAAACATTTAGAAAAAAATTAAGTAAACATTTTTCTGAATGTTACAACAAACAAAGGAAATATTTCAAAAATCAAAAGCAAGGACCTGCAAATAAATCAATTTATCGTTTATAAGCATTTTTATATAATTAAAACAAATATTTCCAATTAGTAAAAATTTTATTTTGTATTAATTAATGACAATCTGATGTTAATTAAAATTACATGTACTAGAAAAAATATAAAGGTTACATTTTTTTATGTTACGCATAGATTAATTAAATTATTTTCGAATAAAGTTTGTAATACAATAATCTATTCTAGATCGTAGGCGTATAATTTCGTCTTTCCACTTTTTTTTTTTTTTTGTTTACTAATTATGTTGCGAGCTTGATTTAACAAAGGCCGTATTTACATAATGCTTTCTTATCAGTGCTAGAATTAAAACCTATACATGTAATGATATACTGTATCTAAGCTTTCGTAAGGTATCAAGGCATTTTTATCCTTATTAACGCTTCTTTAGAGTTAAATTGTCTCATATAATTTTTAAATAATGTCCTTATGTATTATTTAATATTTCGGTATATTCGGAGTAAATTTTGAAAGTTTTTCTAATAATTCCAGTCTATTATATTGTTAATTCGAGATAAAATTTATACTAATTTGTAAAAAATCCTTATTTGAATCGTTCATTTTACAAATGGTAAACATATTTACGTATGCGAAACACGAATTTTTAAATGATTACCCATATTTCTGTTTACGAAAATATTGTTCTAATTAAAAAAAAAAAACATTTTCAATCTTTCAGAAATCTTAATGTGTTTATATAAACTTGTTTGATTATTTTGTGCAACGTTTAAAATATAATTTATGTCGCAAGATGTTAGTTAAATAAGTAAAATATTTCGATGTTTGTTTATATATAGCATGCAGTCACAAAATAATTATTGTTTTGTTTGGACACTTTAAAAAAAAGAAAGAAAGAAACGTTAAACAACAAAACGTGGAATCCATCCAAACACGAAACTTGGTATCAAACACGTGCTGTTTGGTCACGTGTTACACTTTGACATGTTTCCAACTTTTTATGTTGCAAAAAGCATTAATGATTTTATAAAGAAAAATAAATAAATCGATTTTATTATAAATTACAGTTCTTAGATTTTAAAATACAAGAAAAGCAAAATAAAAAAAAAATCAATTATTTAAAAAAAATATTTTATGAATTCTAAAGAATTTATGAACCTGTAAAGGGGTTTTCTCTGTAAAGAACAGGTTTCATGCGCTATAGCAGATGCACAGGAGTTCGACATTTTAACATAGTTGATAAAATTTTGTTCGAAATTTTTATTATTATTATTATTAAATTGATAAGATGTATAGATATTTTATAACACATCTCAAAACTAGATCACTAGTTTTACAAATGTACATTTATTCGTTGATCATACTTTAAATCGGTTGTAGATATATTTATTCATATGTCGAAATAAGTATATGGTCTAACCTATATGCATATTACACGACTGAAAATATGAAATCTTTCTGCAAACACGCAATTGTTCTAAATTCTTTGTTTACATTGTTACAATACTCGGACGGAATACAAATATTCATTTCATTGCAGTTTCAATAGTATCGAATGTAATCTACGGAAATAATATTTGCACTCGAGTAACTATGTACACTTTAATTTTAGGTGAGAAACATACTAAAAAATGTTGGCAAGAAGTCAGATTTTCAGGCATTTATTTGCTTTTTGATCGATAATTGTCACGTGATCGCTGCATGAGGGGAAATAACTAGGAATAATTTGAAATATTTACTGTATGATTAAAAAAACTTTTTAATGGTTTCATATAATACTTATGATGATAGAGATGAATTAAAAATATTTTATACCTTTTTAAATTATATTTATTCTAATGATCATTAAAGTGATATGATGAAGAGAAGTACAGTAATTATATTAACATTCAGTTTACTTCTAAACAAAACATTTCGAATGAATAATTAAAGAGTAAACTTTCATTGTAATCTTCTGGTTTGTAAAATATGGAGAAACATTCTGTAAATTTTACATTAGCATTAAAAGCAATTTATCTTCTTTAAATGTCTAAAATTTATCATCATATAAATGAACATATATCGAGAACTTTCGCCAAATTTATTAAAATTTTAATAATATATTTTCCCATCTTCAAAAATATTTTTTTCTTTTTTTGTTTCGAATATTGAATAAATAAAAACTATAAAAACATTGAAATTTTAGTAAGTGAATTTATATCTCCAGATTTTGTTGTTGGTAGAAAACGTCGCTTTAATTTTTATATAAACATGGAAAATACAGTACGTTTATTTTTATTTAAAATTTGGATTCATTACAATCCGTAAAATATAAGCTTTGTGAAACTCAGAATTTTCTTCAACATTTAAAAAAATATAGCAAATATTCCTAAAGTTTGATGGTCTGATTTTCATATTATAATGCATCTATTTATAATTAATCTGAAAAATATTTTGATAAATATTGATATAACTAAATCCAAAATGGAATATTTTTAAAGTTATTATGTTATTCGATAAATTAACGATTTCTTTTATTATATATACGATATTTATTTTAATATGTATATTATATAGTAGAACGCGCACATTTATTTTCTCTATTTGCTGTTCGACGCGTGTAAAGCATTTAAATTCAATTTTTAAAAATCTATTTACGAAGATATGTAGTAGTTCATACATTATTAATACAGTAAGAGAAATAACAAAATGAAATTTGAATATTTTCCATTTCTAGATTCCAATGAAAGAATTCTATTCCTCATATATATTGTCAAAAAATCGATATTAATCTATGTTTATGTTAGATTTACGTTAATGATTTATATTTATGTTAGAATGAATAAATAATAACAAGTGTAAATTTATCTTATTTTAGATTTCAACCAAAATTCAATATTCTTGATCCATAATGATTTGCTGTCTTATTTGATTTCGCATATATTTCTGATCTGTATAGAAATTTTAAACAACGCTTATATAAAAGGCAATAATCAACATAAAATAACTTTAAAAATGTTATTTTGGTTTAAAATTCTAATTTAATGCTATAATTTTTTTTTCCTTATTAGTATCGAAGAATGCCAAAAGATTCTAATCTATGTGAACTCTAACCATTTTCACATTTTAATGTCATTTGAATGGTATTATTCATATGATCATTTTTAGAATTCGAAATATACAAAACAACATAAAAGATCATAAATGTGCAATGTTTTGTAGAAGAGAATAATTTATTAATTGTTCATAGAAAATTATATCGCAATTTTATCCTTATATGAAAGTGACTTTTTCTGTATATCAGAGGAGAAGAATACTTATATTTATTACAAAGCAAATAGTTACTGTAAGAATAGTCCCTATTATTCCTTAGTCCTTCCGCCATTATACTCAAAAACGCGAATCGTCATTGGTCGAACGCGATCATGTGACTTTGCATAATCCATTATTATTATTTAGAATGAGCGATCAGAATTATCGTTTAAAATAAAATTCGCAAATTTTAAGACAAAATGAATTATCCTTCATTTTGCTTAATTCTTTCAATTTAATTATTAAATTATAAGAAAGTTTATTTTCGTAGTGAAAATTTGTCTCGTAATATCTCTACTTGTCGGTAAATCCGTATCTCAATTTGAGTATGTTTAGAGAGAACATGTAGTAGTAGCATCATAAAAGGCCACACGTTCTGTCACTGGTTTATATTAAAACAGATTTATAGATATTCAATATTAAAATATAAACGCTGACTTAATCTTTTAATGATTACACCTTTTATTGATCATTATTTTTGATGATATAAATTCAAATAGAAATTTTTTATCAAGTAATGAGTTTACTCTTTGGCTAATTTATATTATTCTTTTAGAATTATACTAAATGAACTATCTCGTAGAATTGCTAGTTTATAAAAGCAGAAAAGATTAGATTTAAGCTTAAAATTGCAGTACAAATAAATATATCCTCTATAAACTAAAACAATAGAAGGGTGAACGTATGAGAATGATGACAAGAGAGGAAAATAAATTTTTAATATTCTTGGACGCCTTCAACGATTGTTCATAAATAATTTCGAATTTGAAAGGCAATTATAAAATGCAAAATTCGGAAAACAATACAAAATATATGTTTAAATAATAAATTATGTTTAAAAATGTATTTTATAGCAATTTTAAGACGCTGTCAAAGCGCTTTTAGAAAAGACCCAATCCGTTTCATAGATAATTAAAATAATAGTTCTTCGACCTAGTCTATTAAAAATGATTAGATAATATGAACAGATCCGTGGTACTATCAATCACAGATCGATAACGTTGGCGAGAGATGCCCGATCCAATTCAAATTTTATAAGATAGAGGAAATGTGATCTAATTAATCTTTCAGATGACAAAACCCTATAATAGTTTGTTAATACAGCTCATAAATCCGATTGCTCATCATCTTGATAACGTCTTTTTGTTAAACTAAAAAAAACCAACCCACTTAAATTTTCGATAATGGGGGAACATTTATCAGAGATAATGGAATAAAAAACAGATATAACAAATCAAATAGGTTTCTGTCGTTACATTATAATTTCTGAAAACGTCTAAAAAAATTAAAATCTATGGGAATTCAGATTTTGAACACAGATTATAACGCAGCATCAAATAAAAAACTTATGCAGAGAATTAAATTTATATTATTAAAAAGCAAGATTCATTTGGATTTTAAGTTTTATAATTTTATGTTAGGGAAAAAAATTATATCTAACTTTCTGGAACATTTTTCATGGATATAAATGACCTATTTATTTATTAGATCTGAAAAACAGTTGATTTGTCTTTGCTCGGAATTACTTTTCGTTACAAAGTGATTCTTTTAAAAAAGTGATATCATTTATTAATCTCACTTTAAAAAGAAAGCTTATTTGTGTGTCTTTTAACCAATATTTTTTAGAGATTATTTCATAAAATAAAACAGAATAAGGATTGTATTTTAGCAACATTAATGACAAACATACATCTTATATGGCTGCACATTCATATATTGTTTTCATAAAACTTGCCACTTTTATGCAAATTGTATGGCATAACAATATAGTATTGAATGTACAGACATTCTTTTTTACATTTATAGTATTATATAAATTATATTTTATATAAATAGTATATGGTATTTGTATAGTTTTTTTTTTTTACATTGATCTCGTGTAATCACTGTCAATCCACAAAGTATTTCGAGAAGAAAATTTACAGAAAACATTAAAAATTTAAAGAATCGTTCATTATTAGAATTATGAAGTTCTTCCTATACTTCTATTATGTGCTACGATAAAAAAAAATTTTAAAGTTGACTATAGATATATTATAAATTTATTTATTTGCACATTATTATTTTTTGTTATTGTAAAATTTAGTTATTTTTCAAATAATTTAGAACATTTATTTTAAGTTGTAGTTTTTCTTTAAACATTTCTATTGCTATTCAACAATTTATTCATAGTTAAATTAATATGTTCTTAGTAGCACTTTATTTCATTATAAAATATATTTAGCTGTTTAATTTAAATATATTTAATATTTTCTCATAAAATTGAAATTTTTAATCTTTAAATATTCTTGAAATTTGATTATTTCAAAAGCTTGATTATTGAAACGTTTCGCGATAAAAATCAATTTTGCTTTGAGCAGTGCTTAAGATAAAGGCTAAACACATCGATTTCCAATTTTACATAAAATGACTCTCCGTATAGATTATAAAAAGAATCTGTCACTGTTGTTCTATCCAATGTCGGAAGCTACTTCTCTCCATTTATTTCCGGTAGTTAACGAGCATACGACAATCTATCGTTAAAATCAGTTTTGCATGAAAAGTTTGTTACGACAATATTGTACTGCAAAAGACCAAAAGATCCTAATTTAAACTAAAGAAATCAATTTTAAAATTTTATGTTTTATAATTTAGATTTTTATCTTTCAGATGCGGTCAAATAACAGACGTCGGATTAGGATATCTCTCAACAATGGCCAATTTGATGGTTCTATATCTCAGGTGGTGCACTCAGATTAGAGATTACGGTATTCAACACTTGTGCAGAATGAGGAATTTGCAAGTTATATCTTTAGCAGGTAAGATATAAATAATTAAAAGTAGACTCAATCCAAATGTAAGTGCCAACAATTGCGTAATTCAATTAAGAATGTTTATGTGAAAAAAATTTTTCTTCTATTTAGGATGCCCTTTAATAACATCTGCAGGTCTATCTTCATTGGCACAGCTAAGACACCTTCAAGAATTGGAATTAACAAACTGTCCCTGTGTTACTAAAGAACTGATACATTTTCTGCACGAAAATCTTCCTAGATGTCTCATCATTGAATAAAAGTTTTAATTGAATAGGAAGCAAAACAAACTTTACATATAATTCTTTCTCTACCACCCTGATAAAATCAGAATTTATCCTATAGCATTAGATAGTTTTACAATGCTAATTTATTTTTTAATATTTATTTTATTTTTATTATTTTCTTGAATTTTTCACTTGTCTCAATATAATTGGACCAATACTAATTAATCTAAATGGAAGAAAAATTGAGACTTCTATTTTTTTATTGCAAATATAATAGTCAAAATTTATATTGATTATTATTTCACTTTCCAGTAGCTCATTAGCAAAACTGGATTAAAAAAAATGCTGATGATTATAATACATCAATAAGTCTTTCTAATCATTAAAATATGCTCCACTTATTAACACTTCCTAAGCAATACATGTTCTTTAGAGTACAGTATACGATTTGAGATTTGATAGGAAAAAATATATAATATATATATATAATAAAAATACAATTTAAAAATATTTATTTGAAATTTATACAAATATTGTTGCTGGGGGTTATCTTCTAAATTTATTGTTCTTGTAACAAATGGCTCTGTTCCTAGAAGTTACTCTATTGTTGCCTGATTTATTCTGAAAGTCTAAGATACCATTTGATATCAAATTTAAATTTTAAATTAGTCTAAGATACCATTTGATATCATTTGATATATATTAAATAGAATATTTTTTAGATTTTCAAATGAAAAATTCATTAATTATTAGATATCTCTAAAATTAATTTGCAATAAATTTTTAAAAGTTTTAATAAATTAGAATTCAATAAAATAATGATAATATACTTTTGTTTAATTGAACTTTTAAATTTTTATCTACTATCTTTTTTTCTTTCATTATCAATAAAATTTTATTCTGATATATTAAACAATGAAATGATTATATATGACTGAACTTGACTATATGATAAATTTTTTATTTTATAAACTATAATATTGTTTATATAAGTTATAATATTTGTTTTAATTGTTTAATTTTCTATATTCTTTTAATGAAAACTTATTCAAAATGGAGATTATTATCTATCATATATTAAGCTACAGAATATATAATGTAGTTTGTTGATAAAAAGTACATGATAAAATATTTAAAGATTATTCTGTATGGAAGTAGAAAATTATTTTGTAATGAAAAATAAAAATATATTGTAAAATGTAGTTTCATAAATTAGAAATGTATATAATCCAGAAAAAAAAACCTTAAAAAAATTGTTATGGAATACAGTATAACTGTTGTGAGTCTATGAAAAAATCATTTACAACGTTAATATTTTATGTAAAACGATTTTGTGTGTTATGTGATTTTTGTCATGTATTGAATTTCACTTGACCAAAGCTGTTATATTTCATGCCTTGATCATCATTTATAATTGTGAGAATCACAAAAACTCAAAAATTTCTTATATATAGTTGAAATTGAAAATAATTATTTTGAAAAAAAAATAATTTACATGAATGTCAAATTAATAAAATGTACGGTATATATACACACAATTTTCACAAGTAAATAATTTGTAATCTGATTAATCTAATTTATTAATTAATTTTATAAAATAGAAATTATCTTAGTATGATTTTTGTCAGTAATTCCAAGCAGTGTGCCTCAAGATTGTTAGCAGACATCCCTCAAAATGTGTTGTCTATGGTTATAAATTTATAAACAGGGTTCTCGACAGGCTTTTGAGATTTAGCACAAAGATACTCAGCTTTATAACCCTCTTTCTACTATTTATAGAGAACCAAACTGTATAATATTCTTTAAATGTTAGCCTTACAAATATCCAGTTGTTTCTCCACGAGGAACAAATGAATATAAGAGAAAAGTTAAGGTACTTTATTATAATTGTGCCTCATCCTGACAAAGGAAAAAGGTATGAACTGTTGCTTCGTATTAAATCTCAAAATGAGATAGTGATATAGAATAATCATTGTTAATAAGAATAGAATTTTATTCTTATTTAAGATAATGGATATATTTCTTAAAAGTCATTAATGATAGAGTTAATGCTATTATTAATTCTATCAAAAAGAGATTGAATTAATAACAGAAAATCATTTGTAATTATTCATTTGTCTTCATAACCTCATAGCTAAATATAATAATAATAATAATACAGTATAGTTTAGAATTATACATTCATGAAGATCTAGTATGATTATGTATAAAGAGGCACTTTAGTATAAAACTCAAATGTTTTCACTAAAATTAAAATTTTCTAGATTAGCATATAAGAAGCATTGAATGTGTGCCAATCTTTAGCAGACAATTGAGCTAGGCTAAAGATAAACAGTATTGAAGTGTGGTAGAAAGTTTTCTCCAAATATCCTACTAATAAAACAACATACTGATTACAAACAATTCCACTTATTAAGTTACTTCTTCCTTCCTAATACATAAAAAAAATGACTTAATCTATTACTCCAAAATATCTCTATAGTATGCCTTATCTATTAAAGAAGCAATCTTAATATAACCCAAAATCTTTAATTTTTGTTGTGGAGAAAGCTCTCACAGTTATGTATGTGAATGAGTAGATGTTGTATATCAGTGATTATAATGTGGTATAAATGTAGACTTGGCATGTCCCATTTCTTCATTTTAGAAGAAAAATCTTGTGCCATTGTCAAATTGTTCATGTTATTAGAAGATTGGAAATGGATAATTATATGTATCAAAAAAAAAAGAATAAAATTAATTGTTGTTTAACTGATCTCTCATTTTATGAATATTAATAAACATATTTTATTAATTTTAAATTTATATACAACAAATGATGAATTACTAATAATAATATCTTAAGTATTATAACTAAAAAAAAATAAATTCCATATTTCTTCCATGAAATCTAAATAATTTATTGATGTAAAACAAGTGTATTCAAATTACACCTAATCTCTTATACTATGTATTGAATTAGGGCTATTTTGTGGTCACAGAAATTTTTTCATATAGTGTGAATCTAAGTTTAAAATTAGCACTCCATAAAATACTAAGAGTTAATTTGGCCAAATTAAAGACTATGTTCCTACCATTTGTTAACTGCTATACAAAAACTCAAACAACAAACACATATTCTGTTATGAAATATATATTTAAATATATACACTAATTGTACTTGTAGAAATAATTCACATGTAGGTGACATAATATACAATATCTGTTGCCTAATTCCACTAATGTAATTCCATCTAGACTCAAATTTTTCTTTAAGATTATTTTTTTTGTTTTTTAACTATAGGCAATTCCTATGAAAGTGAATTATTTTATGAAACCTTACATAAGTCAAAACATACATATATCAGAGCATACTCTATACAGTACTGAAATAGTACTCTATACCATATCACAAATATGTAATATTAAAAAAATAGTTGTATTAAAGATTTAAGCATGTAAGTCAAGTAGTAAAGCAGTTGCTTACTATCTTGGAGGATAGATCAAGATTTAATTCAGAATCCCACACCTTCAGTTTTTCAGAAATCTGGATCTAGGCCTGACTCATTAATTAAAACTAACCTAATAAGCCCATAAAACACATTTACATATGATAAATGATGATATTAGGAAAAAATGCTTGTATCTCTATATTATAGCTTTATCCACTATGATCAGTAATGGATAAAGCTCAATTAGTAGTACACAGAAATACAATGCTGATACACAAAAAATATACTGATTGTATATTTTTGTTTTTAGTCAGAGAATCTTTACATAAATACAGATCTACATAAGTTGAGAATTGACTGCATTTTTTAAAAGAACTGAAAAATTCTATCAAGATACAGTTTAAAGAAATAAAGATTATAAATTCTATCTATCTCTATATACATATATCAAAAAGTGCAAATAATGCATTGCTTTTAAATTAAAATATATATATCTATGCACAGCAAAACTTATTATTATTTCAAGTCAAATAAAACAAGAATCTTTTGGGTGACATCATAAATTCAACTTTTTGCAAGTTAAACAGAATCACTGATTAAAAATAATTGATAAGCAAATATACCATAACTGAAAACAAATTGATCATTCTGTTTGCCATATCACAATATTATATTCAAGACCAGAATGATTATAATAAATTTTGGCTGATTATAAATCTCTCTCTCAGCACATACATTATGATGAATAAAAATGAAAATATGTTTTTAGTAATTATAACAATAAAGATAATAAATTTAATTAAAAGAATATCCAGAAATGCAAGCTCTTTTCATATAGATTTTGATGTTAAATATAATATTTATATTCATAATTACTGATAAATAAATGTATGGATATTGATGTTTATAATTAGCATTATTAATAAAAGTTTTATTATTTATGGATGTGTTTTAAACTATTTTTGTCATTTTATGAAACTGAACTATAATCATAATGTTTTCTATAAAAGTGAATTTTTCTATCTTTGTTTATGAGTTAGGGAAAACTTTTAGTCTCAAGTTTGATATATTTTGAGTTTGCTATTTTTCCTTGATAAAAGATTATGTAATTTCATTAAAAGTATTTGCAAATTAATAAAATTTTGTTAATATATTAATACAATAGTTTTTCTTTTTATTTTAATGCTAATAAGTGCATTTCTTTTAGGATATTTGGAACCAAATAAAATATAATGCCAATATATGTTGATTTAAAAATTTATATCAGAAGACTAATAAAATTATTATTAGATCTGTTTGTTTGTTGATGATGCACTACATAAGGTCCATCTCCTGTCAATATTATCTTTTGATTTTACCATTACTTTTATGATATTTTAAGAAAAAATATGTTGAAGAAATTAAGAGAAAAAAATTATAGATCAAAGAATTAATTTTATGTAAGTTACAAGTTTTGATAAAATAATAATTTCAATTATATTTTCAAATGGATTTTCTATTTAGTTATTGCAAATTTTCCAAAAGTTATCAATGAAAAATAGAATGTTTTACATCTTACATTTAAAATTCAATGCAGATTTTTTTATGTTAATTAACTGCTCATAAGTTGGTTATCAAATTAATCATAAAACCAAATTACAGGGATCAAATTAATGATGCAATTATTAAAAATATAGCTATTTGCTTATTCTCATAGATTCCTGCTAACTCAAAAAATCTTTGCATTACATTTATGTGAAACAGATTAAAATTCAAATTTTTAATATACAAAATATTAAATGAAAATTTTACATTAAACCTGATTTGAATTCCTATAAATGAAGTTGAAATTAATATATATAAATAATAGCCACAACAAATTAAGATATTTATTATTGGAATACTTTTTATCTTTGAAATTTAGTATTAATTTTATTATTATTATATCAAATCCAAATAAAATACAATAAGTCCTTGTTTAATGTCACCTCAGTTAATGTCTTTTCATTATTATGTAAGCACAAAAAATTACATTAATAAATAAAAAGATTAAAAATTCAAGGCAATGAAATGGAATAATGTCCTATATTCTTGTACATTTCTCTTCGTAGCAGAGGGAAAAAGCGATGAAAACTTATAATAGTTATAGAAAGCAAGATAGCCATATTTTATATAAACATTAATTCAAATATACAATATTTTCTATGAGCAATATATTAATTAAGCCATACAACATATAAGATATTTAGTTATATTGGCAAGTAAAAACAGTTCAATTTTCCAATCAAAGGACCCAGGACCAGGAACCCACTCTTTGAAAATTTTTTATAAGGAGTCCATGCCAGGCTCCTCAATCTCTGTCCTACATAATTTGATAAGCTTTCATCTGGAGTGGCACAGCTGTTTAGTGATTAGTGAATGATCAAGATTTGGCATTAGAAAAAAAATAACACCTGTGAACTGAAAGCTGTCTTTTATTAGAAAATAGTTTTCTTTACTCTAACGGTCTCTAGTAACATTATTCTAAGACATGATATATAACTGCAATGTAAAAATTTACAATTAAATCATACATTTTATTTTATTTCATTCCATTATTGGACATCATCATAATGCTTAGATTAGAAAAATTACAAATATTCTCTCTTTTAATACCAACTAGAAAGAATTCTAAGAAACCTCAACTTATAATACCCAGCTATGGGATTTTTGGTTTCAGCAAATCACAATTATTTCAGAAACCTAATCCTGACATTAAATGAGGACCCACTATAAATAATACTAATAATTTTGACAATTAACAAAAAAATTGAATATATAATCTATAAATATATGTGCTTAAATAAACTAAACAG
The DNA here is from genome assembly GCA_011317285.2 of Androctonus mauritanicus. Lineage (NCBI taxonomy): Eukaryota > Metazoa > Arthropoda > Arachnida > Scorpiones > Buthidae > Androctonus > Androctonus mauritanicus. The sequence continues at coordinate 16,389 of WUQG02031647.1, forward strand.
GACAAAAGGTATAAATAATTAATTATTAAATATATAAATTTTCTTTAAAGATATTAATAAATGTTTTAAGAATTAAAATAAAACATTACTACATTTTTATAAATAATATTTTTTATACTTTAATCAAATGATTTTAAGTCAAATTTGTATTTTTTAAACATTAAACAAAATATATACACATATATATAAATATAATGCTATAATTCAACAAATAAAATTAACTGATAATATTATGTCCACCAAGCTAATAATCCTAATCCTGGTTCACTGATGGTTCCCTAAAACAATACAATTTCAGAAAATTATAAATTTTATTACTGCTTTTATTTACAATTATTTTATAATTAATTATTATGGAAACTTTTTATAAAATTTTATAACATTTAAGATTTATCTGAAATAATAACTAAAATAATTAAAATTAATATATACTGTTAAGGAATATGGTATTCTTTTCTCTTTTTCTTCTGTTTCATTCATATCTGGACCACTTGGTGAGGTATCGACAAATGTTTCATCAACTACACGAAATCTATATTAAAAAAAATGATAATATATTTTCATAAATTATAGATATTTATATAATTTCAATCTATTGCATTAATTACTTTCATATTAATAAAAGACTTCAAATCCAATAATTAACACTTAATATATTTATTTGATTAATAAATTGAAGAAAACATCTGTAATTGCCAAAGTAGTTCTGGCACAAATTTCTTCTATTTATGTATAGATAAACATGAAATGTTCCTCCTATTACAATTTTAAAAACTCATAATAGGAAAAATACATATATCATTTTCAGAATGAAATATTTTAATTAAAAAAATGATAAAAAAACATATTCAAAATTACTAGGTTGTTGATTACTGAAAGAAATGAAAAGAATACAGGTAGGCCTTGGTTTACGAGTTTCTGCGTTTACAAATTCTTTTTCCAAATATGAAGTGTCAACAAAATTGAAAATATGAATATTAATTGCAATAAATAAATATTAAATATTCATAAAAACTTTTCAAACAACATAATATAGTTATACAATACAAAATAGCAGATTCATAGCAGACAACAATGTCTCTCTATTAAAGGGGAAAATCAAGATGGCAGATTACAAAGCAGAAGTAGCATGCCCTTTGGCCATCATAGTTTCATCAAATAATTGTGTATATATTTTCATCCTAAGATTGCACCTAAGGCAGTAGTTCATCTATATAAATTCTCATCTATTAATCTGCCGATGATGAAGAATAAAAATTCTTTGACGTTTGTATGGTATAAATAATTTCTTTATTATAATAATTTGCTTCATTTTATTGTAAAGGCTATTTTTCATTTCTTTAGATAAATAAATCATTACTTAATCATAAACTATTGATTTTGCTGGCATTTACTTAATTTTACTGTGATCAAATTTCATTGTTGAGAAAATAACCTGTTTTTAACATTATGTCTATGGGAAATAAACAGTTGCTTCATGAGTGTATTATAGGAATGAAGTAACTCATAAAGTTGGAAACTATCTGTACAGAATCCATTTCACAAGTTATAATTTAAAATTAAATCACAAAAATACAACCAATATAAAAGTTAAAAAATATATAAAATAAAATAACAATGAATAGCATACAATGAAATTATAAATAATCATTCCATAAATCATTTATTGTGAATTTCCAACAGTTGTTTGATACAAATTTCCAGTAACAGTATTTTATGACTGATATTAGTTATATAGTAATTATATTTTTTTCTAATGATTCAATATATCTATAAATATTGTACTTCAGGATTATCTATATATATATATAAGATATTTTATATCTGTTAATATTTTAAATTACATAAACATACATTGTTTGTTTTAAATATTAAGAAACAATTATTTCAATTAAGAAACTATTGGAATTTTGCAGATGAGTGATAAATAAACATATGAAAGACTGTAATCATAGAATTTTATAAATAATCAATTATAATAAAAATATAAGAATTTAATATAATGTAAATGTAACATAATATAAAAATTATTACTAAGAATTCATTATTTTATTTTACAGCATTTGCTTTACTGTATATTTTCTGAATTTTTAACTAACAAACTGTATTTCTGTTAGAAATTATTTAGAAATTAGAAATTATTAGTTAGAACTGTTTTTTAGATTTCACTATCAATGTTAATAGGACAGTGAAATCTCATTTAACATTGACAGTAAAATCTAAAATTTCCATCAATCTGAAAATTTAATTAATGAATTTATAACAAATTTAGCAATCATATTCTCTTATTAATGATATCCAAGCAACTTTTTATCTTAGAGCACTTAAGAACAGAGAGCGTTCAAAGTTAAGGGAATATTCTTTATAATTTTTAAAATATTTTATTAACAACATGATACAATTCAAAATGGTGACACCATAATCTACAGTATATGTTGGATGGTAATTTTATTTTATATTTTACTGTAATAAAAAATTCATTTTTTAAATACAAGAAACAAAATACAAATACTTATTATATTTTCCTTGTTCTAACATAAATTTTTTCCACTTTTTTGAAATTTGGATGTGTTTTACTATTGATGCTAAAACAAACTTTTTATTCTCTAATTTGAAGAAACAAATCATGACTATGTTTGTTGAAAATAGCAATAATAGTCGGAATTTTTCCAATAGCATTCATTATTCAAAGCATATAAGATATTAAAATAATAGGACAAAATATAAAAATGCAAAACAAAATAAAATTGCAAAAGAAATTTTGCCACAATTAATGAAATAGGAAATCCATCACACACCAATCATTGGAAGCACAAATTTTGTCTTCCAGGTAAGTGAATAATAATCATCAATATATACTTATTTATTAGAACCATCAAAACTTGTGCAATCTTGATCAGAAACATTAGAGATTGTTGTGTGTATACAGCAACACTTTGTTTTTATAACAATGCATATTTGTAGAAAATTATTAAAAAATACTATTTCATATTATATAAACCTAAAATATTAAATAGCCTATACATTATTTTAACATTCAATAAACAATGGAAATTCTATATTGCATATTATTTACAAGGGGAAGCCAAAAAGTTCTTATCCTCATCATGACATGGATGTGTTAGGGATCTGAAATTTGGTTCTCAAACTCTTCCTTCTCTATATATCCACCTCTTAAGGCCACAAGAACTCAGATATACAACAAGATGAACTTATAAATCCTACTTCTCTTTGAGAAGCAGACTAAAAGTAATGAATTCTTCTTTATGATAGGAATAAAAGTATTTAAAATGAAAAGATTTATTTAAAACTAATAATTTTATATTCAATTTACTAAAATTCAAATATAAAAAATACTAAGTAATTAAAAAATGAATGTAAATGAAGTTCATCTTGAAAACTGAATTATATGAAATATTCTTGCTGAATATTACAATCAGCCAGTGCTTCCTGTTTATTTCCTTAAATGTGAATTGTTTTTGATTGGATGATTTTAAGTACCATAGATTATCCTTTACATTAGATTAAAATGCCAAATTATAGGCATTCATTTAATTATGATCATCTGAATTACAACTTTTCACAAATATAATTTTCAGTGATTAAAATTTATTGATTTTTAATTTATTAGCAATTCAAAAAAATTTTTTAAAATATTTGTAAATTAAAATTTCAAAAAAATACTAAATTGAAATAAATATGAAACAAAGATTAAGGAAGGCCAATTTTATTCAAATATAAATTTTATTAAATATTGCATAAATTTAATATATAAACAAAATTTTACTCAATGTTTATTTCAGATAATTTTATTAATGATGATATAAAAATAATTTAAAAATCTTTTTTTATGTGTTTTTGGTTAAAACAGGCTCTCAGGAAACATAATTTATTGAGACTATCTGTGTTTTTATTTTAATGTTATCACAGCCATTGAAAAAATTTTCAAATTCAATACTTATTAGTCAAGGTGGTCATTTTTGAATATTTTCCTTATAATTTTCTTTTCTTAAAAATACATTAATTTCTTTCTCATGATTTTATTTGAGATGAATTTTTATAGGTGATCAGTAAGATTGGCCACATGAGAATGCTTTGACTTTCCACTCAGAGGATCTTGCATTGAATCTGAGTCCCATCCTATGGAAAATTTATACAGGAAGTCCAGGCTCATTCCATCAAATCCATTCTTTACAGTCCAGTTGACACCTTCACAGTTTTGGATGATCTGTGGCAAGACTTAAATTCACTTAATATCATAATAATGAGAAGTGGCATATTTATTGCTAGTAGATGCTGCATTTACTGGTAAAAAAAGTTCATCCTCTCCACAGGGAGGAGCAGAATATGGTAGGGCCTAAATTCACTTTTTCACTTAGTAATTGATGAAATTGGATAGTAGTGCTAAAAATAAAAAATCTTCATAGAGTGAGTGAGTCTCTATTCATTTTCACTAATTGAAATTTTCCTTCATTGATGCACTTTTTTTTTTATAATAGATGATTCTATTTTTCAATCTACTGATTACTAAATGACAAAGTGAATGTAGCTCCTGCAACAGGTACTCTTATTCTTGGAGAGATCAGCCAAACTGTAAAGGACTATGATCAATTGGCCAGACCTGGATTCCCTATATAAATTTTCTAAAGGGTTAAACCAGGATTCAAACCCAGATTTTTTAGATGAAAAATTGAAATGTTTCTATTTATCCAATCTGAAATATTTTTGATTCAAGAAATAAGTTTAATGTTTTCTTTCATTATCTAATTACCAAATTATCAATAGAAAAATTCATCCAAAATTAAAATAATTAAAATTTTAACCAATTATAATATACTTCATCAAAATGATTGATAAATTTTTACTATATTTTAATGCTATTTATCAATAAATCAGTATATTTGTTTATCAATATTGCAATCCTAATACAAGCATGCCATTTTATTTTCAAAATAAAATAATTCAAAAACTATACAAAAATTTTAAACATTAGCAAAATAAACTAGCAACAAAATGTATTGTACTATATAGGAATTAATATGTTAATATGGTATTTCCAAATAGCAAAGCTTCTATTAAAAATCTTTGTATTATAATTGGACATTTATATTCAAATTGCACATATAAAAAATGTTTATAGTCTATATACTTAAAGAGTTTCATTTTGTTTTCAACCAATGAGAAGCACATACTTATTCAATAGTCTTGTCAGTGATAGAAGGGTTATAGTAAATTTCATTTTCTTGGTTTGGATTGTATTTTGTTTATGATAAAGTAATTCAAGTTTGGGATAAGGAAAAATCAATTTATCATCAATGAAGAGAGATTAATTACAATGTTCATGAATATTTTAAAAATGAGATTTCATATACTAAAACCTTATAATATTTATATCTACAATATATTTGTAATTATATAATAAAAAAAAAATCAATGAAAATGATTCAATAAAATTAAAATATTTTAAATAAATATTGAATGAAATAAATATTTGAGTAAATCAAATGGTGTTCAAATTTTTTAGTTATTTTAATTACATTGTAAACATTTAAAAAGTGTAGTCTGACAAGAACAGAATAATAGCACTTAAATGCATAAAAATATTATGTGACAGTAGAAGCTGTATTATTATTGTTATTAAGTGAAGACTAACAGACTTTTAATTCCCCTCTTTAGTTTTTATGATTATGAAAAATATTGTTATATTTCTGGACAAATTAAAATTGTCTTCTAAATGATTTCTATGGTCTTGAAATTTATGAATTATCCTTGTTTCAATATGTAATTAATACTTATTAACCCCTTGAGTGCCTTTAATGTGTATACATAATGACTTAATTATGCCTATGTGCCTGTGATGTGGATATATGTCAAAACAAAATGATAAAAAAATCATAAAAAAGGTTAAAAAATTAATCCCAATTTTATTATTCCAGCTATTGCAAATCAGTTTTTTTTCATGTCGATTATATGAAAATATCCATTTTTGATGATGGTTCCTAAATTTTTTCAGTTGTTGAAATATTTTTTAAAATTACATGTAAACAAACATTGTTTATAATTGAGCCAGTTGATTGAATTAGGAATTTTCCTAATTCAATCAATGACAATTTCTTAGTACAATACATGTTGGACTAATGTTTATTGATTTCTTAGTCCAATACATCAAAATAATTCTGATTTTAGAATAAAATAAATGATATTTTTGAAATTTGAAATAAAAATAAAGTTTTTCATATGACAAGCTATAAAATGCCGAAAACTGAAAAAATATTGTAGATAATATAAAAGTATAGATTAATTCTATTAAAATAAACTAAAATATACCTTAAATCATTTTTTGTTTCAATTTTAAATGAAATTTAGAAGAATATCACAAAAAAATAAAAATGCTATGCCATTTAAATGCACATAGCACTTTTATTGCTATTTGCTTCCTGGGAAATTCCAGCCAAGACTACTTTATCCTGTGACATGAGATATTGGGTGGATTTCTACAATAAACCATCTGTGGTCCAATTACAGCACTATAAAGTATATTACAACTGTTTATGTATGAAATGAGACTATTTTTGTATATGTTAGGATTTTTTTTGATATAAATTAAAATTACTTTTTATAAAAAGCATTGCTAAAAATTGTACAAATGATGTAAAAACAACTTAATAAATATGAAATATTAATAAAAACAATAATATTTCATTGGATTTATGTAATTTTTTAATAATTATATGAAGTTAATTTATTCAACAAAAGTTACATAATTCTTATTTTTTATAAATAATTTCTGAAAATTTTGGCCAAATTTCTTCATTCTTCACTTGCTTTGTTCAGAGGAAATATGGTTATCTAAAATGTATATCATTTGTATTAATATTTTTATATCAATCATTATATTAGATGGCTACAATTTCATATAAAAAAACAGTGTTTTATACAATCTCATATTCAGAATGAAAAGTTATAAAAGAAATAAAACTTCAAAAAATGATTACAGAGTTGGAAAGAAGGTGACATATGCTATAATATTTGAAAATTTCAAAAGATTTAGTAAAAAATTAAGTGAGATATCACAATTTTAATTATTTGCATATTAATTATGCTTAATTTTAATTACAGATCAGCATGCAATTATAGACAAAAATTGACATGTGTGACACTCAAGGGGTACTTTTATTGTGAATACTGACTGACTGGCCATTCTGTTTATTTGTTAATTGCTAGTAAACATTGTTAAAATAGGAAGAATTAAATAATACTTAAATACTATTATTGCAGCTATTGCAGATTGTTTTTTTTGTAATTACTGGTTGAAAATATCTGTCTTTGCTGATGGTTTCTAAATTTTTTGATTACCAAAATTTTTTTAAATTACATTTTTACAATAAATAATTTGAATATATTCTATTAATAAAATTTGGATTGTGTTTTATCAAATCTTATTGATTCTGCATTCTATTCTGTTATATTATATCAATCTTATTTCAGTTTTGGGACAAGATAATTTTATTTTTGAAATTTTAAGTGAAAAGTGAAATTTTTGTATGATGAGCTCTAAAATTTGTAAAACTGAAAAAATATTGGTTAATTCTACTAATATAAACAATATTGTTTCTTATTTGTTCATTTTTTGTTTTATTTTTAACTGATAATTAAGCAAAATATAAGAAAATCCAAATGTAAACATCTTTAGGCTATTTAAAGGGGCATGGCACTTTTATTAGTTTTATAGTGGTCAGTCATTTCCTAGGAAATTGCTGCCAAATTTACTTTACTGCATGCATGTGGTATTGGGTGTAGTGTGTCAACAAAGCACCTGCAGGCCAATTAGAGTAAAGTAAAGGTTATTATAGCTGTTTATGTATGAGAGGGAACAATTTTCATATAAGTTTGGTCTTTTGATATAAATTCAAAAATTTATAAAAATTAAAATCAAAATTATGTTATGAAAGACAAACATACCAATAATTATATTTTATTAATAAAAATGACATGACAACATTTCAATAAATTTATGTTACTTTTCAACTAATTATATGACATAACTTCATTAATATAAATTTGCATAATACTTCATTTTTTATCAATAATTTTTTTAAAACATGGTCAAAGTTTCTTCATTCATAGCTTTTTTTATTCAGAAGGCTTGCCACTATCCAAAAATAATAAATATTTCATTGATGGCCGAAATTTCATACAGAAAAATCGTGTTTTCTTTTATTTCATATAAGGAATGAAAAGTTGTGAAAAATATAAAATTTGAAAAAAATGTTCACATCAATAGAATGATAAAAATTAAGCAAGATTTCACAATGTGAATTTTTTGCATATTAATTTAACTTAATTTCCAATAAATCACAGACTTCAACAGATTAACAAAGAACAAGTAACTTTTTGAATTAGTTCTACATTTATAACTTTATGTAGAGATAATAGTTTGACTATGTCAAAAATTATTATTAAAAGTTGTTCTTTGTAAAAATATGCTGAATATATAATTAATTAAATAATCATAAATAATCAATTAAATAATTAAAATAAAAATACCTGATTTGTTCACCAGGATCCATAAATAATTTATGTTTATTATCTTCACTTTCATATTCCCAAATCCATACTTGATCTTTTTCATCACTTTTTTACTTGTTAAAGATTTATTTACTGTATATCAATAAATCTTAATTATTTTAATAATGCACTTATGAAAATATTTATTAGATTAATTATTCATCATAGTACTATACAAATGCTCAAGTCAGTGTTTCCTAAACTTTTTGATTATGGCATTAATATAGTTTTTCCAGTCTGGTAACAATAATGATGGATCATTTAGTTTGAAATATTTTTATTTTGATGATAATATGGCTGAAGGTTTTATTAGAAAATGTCTGCTAAACTGTGTGCTGCAGTACACTACTGTGCTGCGAGAGATTTAAAAATATTTAATATATGGCATTTCTTAGTCATAAAATTCAATCCATCTATGAATTTATGTGATAATAAAAATTGCAAAATATCATGACACAAACCTGACATTAACAGAAGAAGAAAATTTAATAGACTTGAGAAATTACCCGTGTACAAAGCTTTACATTCTGAGCTAGAATTGTCGGCATTTTGGATTACGCTTGGAGTCAATATCCTTGATTAGCTACTACAGCCATTAAATCCTTGTTGCCATTTGGATTGTCGTATCTTTGCAAATTAGATTTTTCAATTCTCATGGAAATAAAATTAAAAAAACAGGAACAATTACTGATGGTAAATGAGAAGTTATGTATATGTTTATCTAATTCAGAGCCACATCTTGATATAATTATTTCTCAAAATCAATCGCATCCTTCTCATTAATAAAATTATTATTTATATTACCTACTTATTAATTTTGATAAAATAATAATATTTTATTATTGTTTCCTATATCAATATTTTGATTTGTATTAATAATTTTTTTTTTTTTGGATTTTTATTTGGTGTGCTGCAAAACAAATTCCCCTGCTTCAGTGTGCTGTGAAGTAATTTGGCAGACACTATGTTAGAATTTAATGACTAGATTAATGGTTTAATAAATTTTTTTAATAATCAAATAAAAATAACTTGAATGGAATTCAAGAAATTACTTGAAAAACCAAGATGGCAGGACGAAAATCTCAAAAAATTTTCTTTGATACAGGTATGACTTGTTTATGAATTTTCAATTTAACAAACTGATTTTTAAATCTATACAAATTTTTTGTTTTGAGAAGATTTTCACTTTTGCAAAGAAAGTATTTCATCATCAATTAACTATCCACTTTAAATTACTCAATGATTTTCTTGTTCTTTTTTTTACTGATTTTTATCATATATATCAAATTTATTGTGTGCAATATTGATTTTAAAATAAAATTCACATCTATTTTCACTAGATCTCCTAATGAACACAGCACTTGACATATACTGATAAAATGAAAATATATAATGTATTGAATGCATTTTTTAAAGGTTTTGCAACTATATCAAACTATTTAAACTTCGTAAAACAATGATTATACATTATTCCAGATATATAAATCTCTAATATATATTTTTATCCTTATGTAAATTTGAACAATGACAATAATTTGTTGTTCTATTAGAATATGCTAAATATAACTAATGTAATTGTTTAAAATAAGTAAATTATTTTGGGTTTATTAGTTTTATTAAAATAATCACCTTATCTACAATTAATGAATTTTAAGCATATAGAATTAAAATCATCAATAACAAGATTCAGAAAATTGAATTTATTTTTCCTAATAATTTAGCAGAATGAAGATTTTTGGGAATTACATAAATTTAAAATATTTGATGAAATTTCACAATTTTTAATTAATAAATAAAATCACAATGATTGGAATTTTATTACCAAATTATGCTTAAATTTGAAAATCATTTGGCACTTAGCAGCTCTGAAATTCAAAGTTGAATGGCAAAAAATAGACTAAATAAGTAATAATTATCATAATCTATTATGTAGTTATAGTTATAATGTTATATCTATTGTATTGTAGTGTCTAAAATTATATTTTTATTAACACTTTTATTATTTTAAATCATATTAGTATTGCATAGTATCTTATATAATATTAACATCAATAGATAAAATGGTGGTAACTTTTTGATATTTAAGAACAAATTAAAAATTTTTATATTGGAACTAATAGGAAATGAGTTTGATTTATGAATTTTTACTTAGCAAACATTTTTTAAGGTTCCAATAATCTTTATAAACCAAGAGATACTTATACTTCTCTGAATTCTGGCAATTCTCAATTAGATAAAAGTGGATTGGATTAAAGTGGATCAATTTATTTATAATAAAATTCAATAAAAAGAAAGATAATCTATCTTATGACTACTTATATTCATGATGCAACTGATAAGTTCTGTTATTGGCTAATGTAATTTACGAGTTCTGATATACTGGCAGAATCCATTTTTGTTTTATTCCTTTACCTTTATGCCATCAAATTTATTACAATGCTGTATTAGGTTATAATAAATAATGGCAATAGATAATTGATAAACTCTCATACTCTCATCTGATTTATATTCTAGAAAAACAAGAAAATACTGTTACATAGATATCTGTGAAAGTGTTGTATTTTTCCTTGTTTTTGGACAATTGATAGATAAAAGATAAATTAAGGAACAAACAGAAAAATGCAATTTCTTAAAAAATAGCTCAATATGCATGAAATTAATGTAAATTATGTAGAATGCAATGCCAAGTAAGAATAAAGTAGGAAAATTATTTTTGTGGTCCTCAGCATATGAAAATCAGCTGCTTCATAAAAGTTGCTGTGTAAAGATTGCTTGTCAATTTGAATTTGAGATGTTAAAGAGGAAACTATTTTCATCTCGGTGCTCTAACTGTTATGATGTTGAGACAGTAACACAAAGGTCCTGGTTTGATCTCAGGCTGAAGCAGATTTTTTCTTCAGTTAAGTTATTTTAATAAATTCCAGTTTAATAATTAATCCATAAATGGCACCACTTTTTGATTTAATTATTAGTATACACCCAGTTCTGTTTTTACATGATTTTGATTTAACATGAATTAGAAAAAATTTCATTCTCTTTTTATACGATTTGTTTTGATTTAACAAATCATGTAAAAAGAGAATGAAATTGCTTAAATTCTAAGAAAAAAATTTTTTTTGTATTACAATGAATGTAGCATTTGCTTCACATTATTCACTTTCATGTTGTTGTTTTTGATTCCAATTAGAAAAGAAATTTCTGAGGAAACAAATTTCCTATTGAAGTTATACATATAACTAGGGGAATTCCCTAATTACATTTATAACTTCAATAGGGAATTTGTTTTGTCTGCATTTTGAGTTTGGTATTTAAAATGAAAAGTAATTTTTTGATGTTTAATGATATAAAAAATTTTATAAAAGTTAAAATCAAAATCTTATTATATATAACCCATATCATTTTGCCTAATTTTTGTGTTTTGAATAAGCAACATGTTATTTTTCTTTTCAAATGATGATTTACTTTATATATATTTATATACATGTGCAATCTTTATGAAATAAAAAGTGTAAGCATATAAAAATAATAAAATTCTAATATGATTTTTCATATGATTTACTATATTATTTTTAGTAATTTTTTAAGTCTGGAACCAGTCTTCCCATAGTTACAATATATTTTTTATACATATTCTTTGGGAACATATCTATCATGTAAAAACAGAATTAAGTGTATGTGAATGTGTGCATTCACAAACAGAATGGCTAAAAATGAAATTGCATAATTTAAGCATAGATTTAATGAATTTTTTATTTGCATTTTATTGATAGTCAAAACACAAAGATTTATTCAAAAAGAAAACAAAGTTCTTATAAGCTTTTTTTCTCTGTAGATATTCCTTTTTTATTATACTTTTTTATTGCAACAGTTTAGACAATATCAAATATAAAATTAATCTATACAATCTTAAAATATAATACAATCAATCACAGTTTAGATATGCATTTCAACCAATAATGCCCCTTCAGTCTCAATTCATGCAATATTCCATGATATATTAATTCCGTGTAATATACACTCCCTAAATGCAAAGTTAATTCTTATAAATGAGAAAATTTAAAGATATAAATGATATTTTTTCAAAAAGTTAATTGCTTAACTTTGTCAGCACTATGGCAGGAAAATTCTACGTATTTGAAATTAATTACACAAACAAATTATCATATGAAGAAGCACTTTCAATTTAATAAAATTCTCCTCAGCTTCCATACATTTAAGATCTTTTAACTTTAACTTTTAACAGTTAACTTTTAAAAAAAATTAATTGTTTAATGAATTTTTTATTTGCATTTTATTGATAGTCAACACAAAAAGATTTATTCATTCACAGAACTTAAAACTATGTAGGTAGGGGACCTACCATATGTGTTGTTTAATCTTGCTTACAGTATAATAATAATAATTAGGTAATCTAAATAATAATATCAGAGAAAAGTAAAATATTGCTCAATATTAGAAAATATATTAAAAATGAATTATTTTTATTATTTTGTTCATTTATAATAAACTTCATATAAAATCTTAGATTTGAAAATGATCCGATCAGAAAAAGGAAAAAACTCAGTGGCACGATTTGATCCTTATCAACATAAAACTGTTAGTAAGATTCAAGAAGAATTAGATAAGAAACTGAACAAAACATCTAAAAGTGAGTACAATATGTCTTTATATACCTTCATTAATATTATTACCCCAAAGATAAGAGTAAATAAACTATAATATAAAAAATAACATCTATGTGACAAAATTATCAATGAATCTATTATCTACAAATCATACAATAATAAATAAAAAGAACAGAATTCTAAATTATAATAAGAATTTAAAAATGAGAGAAAAATTAAATTTGTCAAGATAAATATTTGATGGTTTGAATTCTTATCTTATTTTGTGAAGAGTTATGCTCTTCTATAAATAAAGCCTGATTTTTCAAAATTAATGTTACTTTTTAATTAATTATATGACATAACTTCATTAATGAAAGTTTGCATAATGATTCATTTTTATTGATAACTTTTTAAAATATGGAGTGATTTTCTTTATTCAAAGCTTGTTTTATTCAGAGGGCTTGTCACTATCCAAAAATTACAAATATTTCATTGGATGGCTAAGATTTCATACAAAAAATTATGTTTTCCTCAATCTCATATAAGGAACAAAAAGTTGTGAAAGATATGAATAGGTCAATTCATTGAGGTCCATTGATGTGTATACAAGCCATAGAAGTGGAATAAAAAAAAAATGATTTTTTATAATTGTTTTATCATTTTTTTTTTATTCCACTTCTATGGTTTGTATATGTTACTGTAAAAGACCGTAGTCTGGTAAATCCTAGGTTTTACCTGTAAAATCTAGC
>WUQG02031648.1:0-11002 GCA_011317285.2 Androctonus mauritanicus
AAAAGTCCGAAAACGTTATACCGTATTAAAAGAGTTTCTTTGCATGAGTGCTTGATTTATTTAATTTGTGAACTTTAATAAAATGCAGTGAATTGTTACACATACGGACTATATGTATTTCATATTTAATTTTCTGGCAGTCAAATATTCTTTTGTTTGTATAGCATTATCATGCATAAGTTACAATATATATATATATATATATACACACACATAATTTCTCTTCATTATCAATATGCAATAAATTGCTAGTGTATATATTTGATCCCAAAGTTCCCAAATTGCTTATGCAAGATATACTCTAATATTTTATGAGCAAGTATGAAATTCAAAGATAACGAAGATTATATATTTATTACATTTATTTCTATAAAATCTTTCAAACTGAAAATTATTAGTGCAAAATCTCCAAAAGATTTACAGGTCATATTAAAAAATACTGATTCAATTATTTTGTCATCTGATCTGTTAGTTTCTCAAGAATGGGGATATTTAAATATTTTAAAGTATTAAGAGTAATGAAAATATCTTTAATTTATTTGTTAAAATGTTTTATATGTATTATATTTTAAAATATTCCAGTAAGTTACAGTACAAACTTGTATATTTCTTTGATGAATACCTTATAAAATTAATTTAGTATAGAATATATTGTTATGAATATATCCGATACTAATTCTCTCTAATTAGATACTTCTTGTTATTAGTATTACGAACATTATGAGATTAAATGTAATTTAAGATTATCCCATACAAATTTCTCAAAATAGAGCAAGAGATCTCTAATTTCAATTACTGATTTAAATTTTATTATATAAAAAGTTAAAGTTTTAAAAAACCTGAATATAAAAATTCAAATTACTATAATGTACTTTTATATAAATTTATCATAATGGGAAAGTCAGATAAAGATCTATAAAGTCAGTGTTATCTCTACCTATAAATAATATCTAAAATTATATAAACAAGTTTTAAAATTGCTATACTTTTATTCAAAATAGATTAGATATTTTTAATTAGAACATTTAAAATAATTTAAATTGATACGGGAGGTCCTAACTTATGCAGATCTTGGTTAAGTATATTTGAATTTATATTGTAATATCATAACAATGCTTAAACTGTTTTAATGAGAGTTAACACTATTGATAATTGATTCTTGATAGCAAAATTAAAGTGAATTGTATACAGGTAGTTCTCGACTTACGACCTATGCGACTTACGACCATTCGACTTTACGACCACAATTGTAATGTCGAATATGAAGTCGATAATGTGAATTTATGTTATAAATTCACATTACTGAACAGTGTACATATAGCCTACTCGACTTACGACCAATTCGTGTTACGACCGGTCTGTCGGAACCGATCGTGGTCGTAATTCGAGAACTAGCTATACATGCATTGTATTATGATAGCTGTATTGTCTCCTGCCTTTAGATGGGCTGTACATATAGTTGTATATAGTATTTTTTTTTTAATTAAATTTAAATTATTACATTAATTTGCATAAGGTAAATTTGATTATATAAAATTTGGATATCTAAAATTTTCACAAACTTAAGGTATATATAAGAGGGCAGCTCTTGTATTTAAATTTCTCCTTCATTTTCAAAAATATTAATAATATTTATACCTGCAGTAAGCAGTAATTATTGTTTTATACTTTCTATTATAATTCTGAATAAATGTATTTTTATTATTAACCAATAAATAATCACTATAAAAAATTATGATGATGGCAATAATAAATTTTATCATTAGAATTATTCTGGAATCTATACAATTAATCTTAAAATATAAATAATCCCAGAGTAGTCTATTATCTTGTTTATATATTAATATTATACACACAATAAGCTCCATAGGGGCAAAAAACAAATATATTTTTGACTACAAAATTAGTTATCCTCAGCTCATAAGTTTTAAGCACAAAGAAAACATACATTCCAATTAGAATTTGTACTTAGAGTTATGAGCAGATGATGAATGTAGTCAAATGTTTTCTAGGAGATTTAAATTTTCTTTTTTCCTTTATGGAGTTTAATGTATCTGGTAATAACATTAATTCAGCATTTTAAAAATATTGACATTGCAAATAACAAAATAATGGATTCTCAATCTGAAATTTAAAAGTTCAATTAACTTAAAGATTTTTGTTTGAATATCAGTTCGTTATAAAATTGGTCTCTGCAAAATAGAAATTTAATTCATTCCGTATTCAATTATTTTGAATATTAACGAAGTCAGAATATTAGAATGGTAAATAATAAAAATTAAATTATCAATTCAAATTTTGTGATGAGAAACAATCGAAAAAATGAATTTTGATATAACCTACAAGTTCAACATTACAAAAGCAGATAACTGAAATCAATTAAGAATCTCTACATAAGAATTTTTATCTTTCATAGAGTAAAGTGTATTTTGTTTTGAGTGATGGAATATTTTCTGATACTGTATTAAATATCATGAAATTATTACATTCTGATAAAAATAAGATATAGTACAAAATATTATTGAAACTATTCACCAGAAATGTACAAAATATTGGAACTATTTGAAGAAGCATACCTTTCTAAAAATTTGTATACAAGTGGCAAAAAAAAATTCAAAAAAGTTCGATAATTTGTGGATTGTTTGGAACATGCTCATATGAATGTAAATGCAGTGAGTAAATAATTAAACATTAAGAATTATTGTAATAGAAGATGTCACTGTACAACAATAATTGCTTACATACATCAAATCATCTCAACATTGAAATCTATAGCTAAATTAATTCTATATTCAGTGCTACTCATTTACACTGAATTTGGAGATTATAGAAAATGATGTGTCATTTAATTGATTAATTGTTTAATCGATTAAATGACACACAAATATACAATCACTATATTATTGTATATTGTTTTTTAATTATATGCCACAGTGAGTACAAGAGTTCCAAAATACAATAGTAGTACTCAAAAAAATATATCATGTAATTTTTCATACCTTTTCCCCAAAAGTTTTTGTCATTTATTCTTCAATAGAGTGAAAATTAGTAGTAAATAAAAAATATATATAAAATATACAGTACCATAACTTATTTTATTATAATATTTTGTTTTTGATATAATTAAATAATAGTAATATTTTGCATTAGCAGCAATAATCAAGGAAATGGGTTGATTTGTTTATTCACTGCCTTTGGAGTAAGTTGTAGCAATAGTAGTTATACTTATGAGATGTCAGTTGCAAAAATTTAGCCATTGTATCTTAAAATATAACACTGACTATTACATACATTGTAAGTTTGATCTATTTATAGCTATCTATTAGATGATGAAATCACCAATGGCATGTTACATCATCTAAGAGTTTTATTGTAACAAGATAATGCAATATATTATATGTATTCGAATATACAGCTAAAAATACAAGTGATATAATTTTTTAGCATTATTGTAAATTTGATACTATGAGAAAAATTTTGGCATGCAAAATATTTAAAAAATTATTTTTATAATTAAGTGCACAGTGCAATACTACAATTTTACATGGTATAATATTGCAATAATGGGTACAATATTATTTGTAATAAGAGTTAATGACACAATTGATGATAATATCAAGATTTGTTATGACAGTTCTCAACAGTAAAGTTATTGTATATTATAATAACTTGTAATAGGATGCAATTTGCATTATGCATTATGATAGTATTCTATATCTTCTATATTGTAGTAGCTATACATAATATAGTAAAATGAAATCCTTATAAGATATCATTTTACTATATTAACTTATCTAATAATTAATGCAGATGTCTGGTAACTAAAAATATATGTGCAATTTTTACTGCTCACCTGTTATAAAAATTTTTCTACTAACACATTCAATAATGAAAGAGATGCAATTTTATAAAAAAAATTATGGTTCACATATTCCAATACTTTTTCATATGCTGTTAAAATATATAAAAACTGCATGAACTTTTTTGGCTACCTGATAAATTCAATTTTATAAAATTTGACTTATTATATATATTCATATATAAGCTGAGGAATTTTTTTCTGAAAAATCTTTTGAGGGATCAGTTTATATATGGGGCAATCAAAAATTACAAAATTTTCATAAGATTTACCAGGTTAATCACAATTTTGTGTTAGCCATACAATTTTCCATAATTATTTCTAACAAAGATCTTGCTATTAATTTTCATTTTTCTGTTAAGAATATATAGTTATGTATGACTACATATAAATGAATATTTTTGTAGGTATTTAAGTATCAGATAATACATAAACAAGACTGAAAACATAGAAAGTGATCTTTGTTAATAATGCATCTTGTGGTAACAACAGATGCCATATTTACTTATAAGAAATACCTATTTTTTCTTGATATTATTATTAAAAATACACAATGTGTGTGAATATTTTTACTTAAATATATTCAAAAATATTAATTTATTGGGAACTTCACAAATAAGATTGATCTTTTTTTAATCATGGCAGCTATTTTATTTATCATCAGCTAAAATTAAATGAAATATAACAATCCCTGATATTTCTATGGTTAGAGCAATTACATGTTCATGTATGTATTTAAAAGTTTTTAATACTGGTAAAATAAATTAATTATTCACTTCTTATTAGTTTTCATTTTAAAATTTTTTAAATTTCATAAGTATCGGATATCGATAAACCTTTTTACACTATTTGTTATTTTTCACAAAAACATGTTGAGAATTTGGGTTGCGGTTTGAAATCGATGGCGGCTTAGATTCGAATAAATATGGTAAATTCCAATTTGAAAAAGTCATAGAAGCAAATGGTGGCTACAACGAATGATTTCGATTATTTACAATGTATTTAACTTTTTTTCTAGTTTTCTTATAAATACTGTATATTTATTTTTTCCTGCATTTTTGTTGTTTTTATTTACATAATGATTCTTCCAGATTTACCTAAATGACCCTGTATAATGATGTTGGAAAATTTGCTTTGAGGCATAATTGATTCTTCTTATTTTATATTTTGGATTAATGAAATGAGTGACTACAGCAAAATCTTTTGTTCTGAAACCATTTTTGACAATAAATAAATAGATGATTATATTAATATATTTTATCTATATATAATGTATTTTTATATATTCATATGAATACATTTATAGCAATGGTGGCCAAACTTCACATCACCACAAGCCACATAGGGGAATTTCAAATACTTGAGAGCTGCAATCAGTTTCTTTCTGGGTCAATGAGAGTTACATCAATTTTTTTGGATAATCTTAATAATGGTCTCAAAAATTGTTTATTATATATTTCACATACAATTATTTGTTGTAGATGCATACAATTTTACAATAAATGAATAAATTACAAATATATTATTTTTTAAATTAAATAGATATTTGCTTCATATTAACCATTGGCTTTCATGATATAGTGCCACATTGAAGATATCAAAGAGCTGCAGTTTGGCTGCTGTGGTTATATAGTATAATGTATTTATATATGTATAAATATATGCATAAATACATTATTCTATAATATAGATAATCCTTGACTTATAATGGGGTTCAAACTGAACCCCACAGTCATAAGTCAAAGCAGTTGTAAATCCAAAATTCTCAAAATTTACGAATTGCCCATTACCAATATTTATTATTACAGATATTATTATATCTGTAATAATATCTGTGATAAAAATAATAATATTTATTATTATAAATATTATTACTACTTGTATTCTCTATCGTAATAAACTTAACAAATACAACAATATAAAAACCAGACAGAAAAAAGATGCTTTTTCGTATATCAGGCCATTAATCAGAGACTTGAATCCTTCATCATTGCATTACTAATCACAAAATTTATTAATGACATTCCCATCATAAGTATGAGTAGTTGTAAATCAAGGTAGTTATAAGTTGAGAACTACCTGTATTAATATTATAGTATGACATACTTATTATTAAATGACTATATAAAGTATTTAAAAAAATCATTTTAAAAATTATTTTATGGTAATATAAATTTTGCACTTGTTTATAGAAACACAATATGACCTATATGAAGTAATTTTGATATTTTTTATTTTGAAATGTCCAAATTCCTCAATTGATGCACCAACTAATAAGATATTCAAGTATTATCATTTTGTTGGCATACCTTTCATTTAATATGCTATTATTTGCACTTCAGCTCATTAACCAAAATAGTAAATTAAACTCAAATATATAGTTCAAGAATATATTTCTAATATTTTAATAGGTTCTTATAGAAAATAGTTTTCCAATTTGCATTGTTTCACTTTCATCTTATTTTTCAGAAATGTATTTATAACACAAATCATATTCTAATACAAGACAAAACTAAAAAGTTCTTACCTTCACCATGATGTACATGTACTATAAATCTGTAATTGTAAATTATGATAGGTTATTGTCTTACTGACACACATGCCTTTTTGTTTTGACAGCTCCTGTTTAACCAAAGTTAGAAGCATGACAATAGATGATGATATCATGCTGGACAAAACCGAATATCAAACTGTAATATGGTTCTTTCATTTTCTAGGGAAAACTGTATAAACAATTCATGATGTTATGTATTTGTATTTTTTGTATGGCAAGGAATGTCTATCATATGAGACTGAAATGATGGAAATAGGAATTCAAATGTGATCACACCAACCTACAGAAAGAGCCAAAAGAAGGCCATCCAATAGGATCATGTTGTCTGTGATTTAGGACAAAAAGTTGTCACATTAACAGATTATTAAAAAAAAGAATCAACAATAACAAGGACATACTACAGGAACTTGCTACAAAAGTTACAGGATAATATCAAAGAAAAAAAGACAGAGTTCTTGAATAAGCAAATTATTGATTCTTAAACATAAAATTGAATTTTTAAAAACAAATCTGTAACATAACATGAACTTTGGGTAAAATCTGAATGTTGGATATTTATTAAAAGTTAAAGATTTAGTTATGCTAACAGCAACATTTTTGCAACCAAAAGTGTTGTTGTTAGCATACTATTGTCAAAACAAAATCTCTCTTAAACTGAGGAAATATGGTAACTATTTATATATATATTTATATTTATTTTGTTTCATTTATTAAAAAACTGAATTGTTCATTATGATGAAATATTAAAACAATTACATACAGAATATAGTATAATGCATGGCATCAGCCATTTCAGATTGTATCACATTATGTTTCTGAATGATGGAAATTTTAGATGTCCTTGTCAGTACATTATGATAGGGCAATGATGCATTATAGCAAGGATAGCAAAGCTAAGTATAGCAAAATACATTAGGTAAGTGTATATTAAGTGCAATGTACCTGTATATAAAATAAGTGTTATGAATCAATATTCAAATTATTACTTTGTTTATAGATGTTAATAAACAATACAATAAATCCCATTTATATGTTTCTCACTTCTACATTTTTCACACTTGTACATTGTGTTTTGTACACTCTTTCGATTTTGCGTGTAAAATCATCCCACTTGCACGTTTTCCACTTTTATGTTTTCACATTTGTACGCTATTATTTTTATTCCCCCAGAGTTGTTTCTTTATATTCCACACAAAGCACTAACTGCAGTAAGGTACATAAAACAAATATTTTATTTTTCAGACAAATGTTTTTGATGCTACATTGCATCCTCATCAGGTCTATTACACCAATATAATAACTTAAAAACTTTATGTTATTATATTTGTGTAATAGACCTGATGAGGATGCAATGTAGCATTGAAAACGTTTATCTGAAAAATAAAGTGTTTGTTTTATGTACCTTACTGCAGTTAGTGCTTTGTGTGGAATATAAAGACTGTTGGTTTATTGCAGTATAATGAGACTATATTAATGAATATTAGTATTTTTATGCATATTATTGATAATTTCAAAAATGATTTTTTTTATCATTCCTAATCCATCAATTTTGTTAGAATATTATTTGATGGTATGATTTTATTTAATATTTTACAAATTATTTTTTTAATTTCAAAATTCATATTTTATTATGATTTCACATCATATAGAAAAGACATACAAAATTTTAAAGTTTAAAATATATTTAAAAATTTATAATAAAAATTTATTTGTAATATTGAATGATTTTTGTAAAATCATTGGAATATTGATAAAAGTTAGAACAATTGCTTGTTCCTTTTTTTATTGCTGTTGATCACCTTGCAGCTGAACTTAACTTTGATATGCTGTTAATTTCAGGTCATAGTTTAAAATTTGCACACATTGGAGAATAAAGGAATCAATGATAAATGGTTTAAAACCTAAAATAAATTCAAAAATATGAGCACTATTAAACATTTATTATTATTTAAAATATCTATTTTCTTATTTCTGTTGACAATTTTATCTGTACTTAGCTAGTCCTTCAATTCTTATATTTGGAAGTTTAAAGTTATAGAAGCATATATAATCAGAAAAAAGATCAATAGTAAATGACTTATAAGTTAAAATGAATGAAAAAGTATATTAATGTTTATTATTTACATAGCCAACATAGCCATTATTGCATTTTTATTGTGTGAATTAAAACAAATTTTTGATATAAAAAGACTAAAAGCAAATGTTCCTCCATTCACCCACTGAATAAAGCAGTGTGATGTTCATATTACACATCCTTCTCATTTGGTTTATTAAATATTAGTATAGAAAATAACATAGGGTAATGTCAGACAAAACATAATAGATTATTGGTTAAGAAAATTGTGGATGCTGTGATTCAATAGAATGAGAACAAATCATCAAAAAAATAAATTTCTTTTAAATGAAATGAAAACAATTAATATCAGCTAATGAAAACAAATATGTTTTCTTTAAAATATTTAAATTATTTTTCCAATATAACAGAATGATTTTATAAAAGGAAAATAAACTATAGATAATTAAATTCTTTTTGCTGGGCCAAATTTGCAGAAAATTTTAAATTTTTTACAAAATTATAAAAAACAATAAAATGAAGATATTCTGAAAATTTCAACTTAATATCTTAGAAAATAACTAAAATATTGTGATTTATCTAAATATGCAAATTTCCAATAAATTTATAAATATTATTACACCAATTTTAGAAATCAAAATTACAAATCATTAAAAAAATATAGTTAGATTTTATGATTAGTCAAGGAGTGTCGTTAATTGAAATATCTCCTACAAAATATAAAAGATGTATAATTATTAAATCAGTCATTGGGATTGATCTATTTCATAGACCATTTCAAAACTACCAATATTATTTGAGACATTGTAAATCAAGTCAGATTCCTATAAGCATAGTGTTAAAATGATATGATTGGTTCCACACAAAAAAATTTTGAACAAGAAAATTTTTGTCTGGAACCAATACTTATTCTGTACTTATAAAAGATTCACAAAAATACGAAATCTGACAGATCAATTGACTGTTTAACGACAGGTTATATTGTCTCTTGAAGTGTATATGCCAGGGTGTCTGGATAATCACTAACTCCAATAACAAAAATTATGATTAATAAGTCCTTAACAATAGTTTTAAATAAATCAGCTGGATTGGCAGCATGGAAATGCTTCAGCTTTCCACTCTGGAGAACCAGGATTCAATTCTCGAGTCCTATCACTTGGAAAATTTATTCATATGGTCTAAGTCCATCACTTCCTGTCCTCCACAGTCTGGCTGACACCATTACTGGGGTGGACAGACTGTACCATTTAGTTCTCTATCTGAATGAAATGAAAAATGGTGATATCTGTTAACAAAAAAAATAAGTATGTCAAGTACTGAATTTTGCTAAAGGAATTTTTCTTCTAAAACAAGTATGCATCCCTTCTATTCCTTGCTTTGTTGTTGTTCATTGCTTGTTCAAATTAAAGCTTCAAAAATTTCCATGCAAGTTCAATAATTCCAATATTCTCAATCAATTTTGAAATTGTCATGATCTGCTCTTTGACTTAGGTTAAAATCAAATTCTTCAAGCATGCTTTGCTTCTGTATTTCAGTAAGATTGTCTAATTTGACATTGTCACTGTGGAAGTACAGCATCTTGAAAAGATCTTTAGATATAACTTCCAAATCAAGTTTGCTGTCATATAGGGTTCTTGTTGCCTAAGCAAGAGAAGCACATAAGCAGCAAACTTGATTTGAAGGCAACAGGGTTCAAATGGTATTTTGAACTCTGAATAAGCTGTGAAGAAAAGGCAAACTTTATTCCAGATCTCTCTATTGTTTGTCCATAAACTGGACAAACAATAAAAAGATCTGGTTAAAAAGAGGTGTAAAAATCCTTGCTGTATATGAAATATTGAAGACTTTATATATCCAAAAGATCTTCAATATATTTTTTATTATTAAATTTTATGCTGCTTTCCATTTTGCTGGATATTAAGGAACAAAGCATCTCAATACTCTTATAGATCACTCATACTTGTGGTGAGATCTCCCCTACTTGTTTATAGAGCTTTTCTGTTGGAATTAAGTAAATGTTAGGAATATTCTAGCATTCACTATATGCTGTCTATAACTGTAGTGGGTCAGCTATGAGATGAAGAATTGGTTCAACAAGTTGAGCTAAATTTTTCTTGAAGAAATCTGGAGATTGAAATATAGAGTTGAATCCATATTTTCTAGAATGAAGTGCAGCACAATTCCATGCAATTTGATTTTTTTGTTTGCTCTAAATTGTGGAAAGGATTTGGATTTTCACCTAGAACCAGACTGGTCCTAACTCAATGGATGGAATTAGGTAATGATTGGGTGAAAGACAATTTATAGGTATATAAGATACAAATTACTCTTAGCTTATATAACATTTTATTAATAATAATAAAGCAGCATTATAGAATGTACAGATTAATTTGCTCACTTTGATTAATAAATTGGATCTAGGTTAATGATGTAAATGTAGGATTATATAAATCTGGGATTCCTGTACACACACACACACACACACACACACACACACACACACACACACACACAC
>WUQG02031659.1:0-11001 GCA_011317285.2 Androctonus mauritanicus
GCCTACTCGACTTACGACCAATTCGTGTTACGACTGGTCTGTCGGAACCGATCGTGGTCGTAAGTCGAGAACTAGCTGTAGTGAGACAATATTTTATATAATGCTTTTAAATTTTGAAAGAAATGCATATATCAAATTTTGAAAGAAATACATATGTATATTACTTATATATATTATTGGAATTTATTATAAAATCATATCTATTGAAAATTATCAAAATCAAATTATTATTGATATAATGATTAAAGAAGTTCAGAAGTAACAAAAACATTGTCCATTGAACTTCCTTTCTTTTACTGAAAGACAAAAGAGTGGATAAAATTTTGAAAAATGAAGAATGAAGTGAGAGGAGTTTAAGAAAGTGAGAAAGAATCTCGTCAGAAGAAAAGTGACAGATCACTAATAGAGGAGAGAGGACACTTAATTGCTTCTTATGATACATGGATCAGATGGACCCAGGGAATCTCAAGAGAATCTTGTTCTCCTATCATCTCTCAAGAAAAACACAAAAATTCAGATAACCTACTGTTATAATTTTTGCTAAAATAATTAAAATAATAAGAAATAAAAGTTCTTCAGGAAAATCATAAAATTTATTCATATTATGGTAATGTTTTCAAATACTTATTCATTCATTATCATCTATAAATGCAGGAAAAAAAAAATTTTAAAACACATTGAAAAAAATATTTGCTTCAAAAACATTATATTGGAACTTGCACATTCTAATAATTAAGATTAAACATATATTAACTAAAAGTATGGTAAATATTTACAAAAATATTTGAATAAAACACTAAATCAATGAAACTAAATAAACTACATGTATAATATATGCACTTATATACTGTGTATATATATGTATATATGAAGGAAAACTATAATAAAATATAACTTCGGAAGAGCTTTTCATAATGATTCAACATTATTCAATAGACTCAAAAATAACAAGATCATTATTTAAACATCTTGAAATAGAAGTACAATAATCCTCTAATAAACCATGAGTTAATCCATCTCTAATAAACCATCAGATTAATAAGATGGAATACTGAACTTCTTTCTAAGGGGCATATATTTAAATACAGAGAATATAGCTCTTAGCAAACATGTTAAAACTATTAACAATAAAATAAAGCTGGATAATATAAAAATATTTAAATGCACCACAGGATTAACAGATACGAGAACTATAAAATCTATTTAGATATAAAAACAAAAGAAGAGAAATATACCTTAGCATTATATGGGATTAAAACTTATAGATATCATGGAATCCTGATCCCTTTTCCAATATTCAAATATCGATATTGATGGAAAATATCAGTTTTTTTATACTAGTGCTAATTTTAAAAAATTATTTGTGATCTATTCACATAAAGATTATAAAATCAACAATAATAAATCATTAATAATATTGAATTTGCATTTGAGACAGTGTTATACAGAATAGAAATGTAACAAAAACCTGAAAAATATCATGAAACATGGATCTGCTTAAGCATGACTAAAATTTGCATCATCAAAATGTATATAAAACAAGTGATCAAAAAATTTGTATAATGGTAATCTCCCTACCAACAAACGATGACATCTAGCAGAAAGGTAATTTTGTCATGTTACTTGACAAAACAATCTTTACCAAACTTGATTATTGAACTTCCATTTCAGTAAATTATCATAAAAGTGTGTCTTTGGATTTGTTTTACAATAGTTTTCATGCTAACTGAAGAACAGAAAGAAAACTATTGGCAGTTGCTTCAGAACTGCTTGAGAAAGATAGCAATAGTCTAAATTTTTTGGCCAAGATCATTACAGAAGATGAAACCTATTTGTCTCAGGAGATGATCCTGAAACCAAAGTGCTATCATTTTATGGCACATGAAAAGGCTCCAAGATTAAAGAAGGCCTAAATGTCTAAATTATATGTCAAAGTCATGCTTATTAACTTTTTTGATAATGAAGGCATTGTTCCAACTGTGGCTATATTACTAGGTCTCCTAACTATTTCACCATTTGCTTTCAGTCATTTAATCCCCTATATATATCTAGAAAGTCATTTATTTCTAATGATAGTGGCAACAATGTCTACTTCTAGCAAGTTCAGGTGCATTATGAATTTGTTCCTGCACAAACAACCAAAAATGCCTTACGAATAGGTTTTAAAGTGACTATGACTTTCAGTGTGTCACAAAAGACCAAATATGTTGATGGCTTCTCCATCATGACAATGCATTGTGCCACATTGTTCTGCAATAATTCTCTGTGAATCAGAGAATTATTGGCAAGTGACAACATTCCTTTGATGCCATAACCCCCATATTCTCCTGATTTGGCCCTGGCCAATGTTTGTCTCTTCACAAAATTAAAAACAGCTATCAAAGGGAAAAGATTAATAGCTTGGACATCATCAATATCAATGTGAAACCTTGATTACAGGTCTTACTTAAAACTGAATTTTCTCAATATTTCAAATAACGGCAAGCCACTGAAGTGTGTGCATGCTCATGCAATAATTTGAAGATGACTAGAACTATTTTAATGTGAAGGTGTGTAAAATAAAGATATCTTGTTGTTATACAAATTTTTTGATCACTCCTTGCATATTTTTTGTTTTTGGAATAATTATATTTTTAATAATTTTTTCCAGAATACTTCTTATTGTAATAAAAGTTTAATTTAAAATATGAATTACTTGCTTTTTCCTTATTTTATTGCACATAATTGTCATCAAAATTTATTGAAAAAAATGTTTTTGGAATATTTTGTTCCAGAAAAAAGAGAAAAAAATATGTTCCAGGATCATGGTGTTAATACCACTAACTTGGTTTCATATATTAAAAATATTGAAATACCAATATTAAGATTTTTACAGTCTTATTCAGGATTTTGCAAACTATATAACAATATTGTTCTATACTTATAAAATCTATATTTACTGTTTTAATTTGCACTTTAATTTAATATGTTATATTTTTGGTTTATTTATTTATTTTATTTAAATTTTTATATAATTATTCAATTTTAGTTAATATTTGATTATTCTTAAATAATTAGCACATACAAATTCCAACACATTTTATAAAGAAAAACATTTTTTTTAATGTTATTTTTAGAATTATTTGTTCTATTCTTTTTTTTTGTACATTTATGACCAATGATTATTAATGTATGGGAAACTGAAACAATAACATAATATGAATAAATTTGATTTGTCAAAAGTGTTTACATTTCTCATCTTTTAAAGTACAGTAGATCCTTGACTTACATGGTTTCAATTTATGTGGTTTTATAGAATCATGGGTGCATCTCTCATATTTTTGTTGAATTTCCATAAAACACAAATACAAAATTCAGTGAACAATTTGCTTTCTTGCAAAAATATTACTTATGGCCTTAATTTTCTTATCAATTAATTAAGAATGCTCACTTGATCATTCCAATTGCAATTAATACAACTATTTGTGTATATCAAATTTAAGCATTGTTGAACTTATGCAATTTTTGATTTATCCAGAAATTTTTTGGATGAATTAACTACATAAGTCAGGAAGTTACTATGTACATAAATTGACTAAAATTAAAGCTACAATAATAATATGCAGATTTTTAAATTAGAAAATAAAAAAGAATATATGCAAAGAGTTACATAATCAATTTATAACTTGCTCAAATTTGAAATTATATATTTAACTTAAAACAATTGGGTTTTTCTATCAAACCAAACAATTTCTAACATAACACCAAATATCAAAATCTTTAAATTATATATATATAATGAAATTAATCATTTAATAAAAATTATAAGAATAGCAATAGATGATAATCATTATAAATGATTATCATCTATTGATATTCTTATATTATTCTAATTTTAATACAAATTTTTTGTTATTTATATTTTACTTCACCTTGTTATTTCTTTTCTTCACACCAGCATTAAATGGATGTTCTAAATGTTCACAAGGAAATTCTTTAGATTTCAAATCATGACAATGATTATGTCTAGTTTTCAAAGTTCTTGGAAAAGTATCAAAAGTTGATACTGAAGAACAAATAGTTTTATTATTAGGATATTGAGAATGAATTAAATCTGTTTGATTATGCCAACAATGAAAATTGCTTGGTATAGGAGAAAAAAACCAGTGACAGTAATGATGACTAATTCTAGAATGAGGAAAATGCATATTGTAATATATGTTTTTTTCATAAGGTAACATATCCATTTCCTGTTGACATGAATAATTATTGGTAGAAAAAGGACAACATTTGAGAATACAGTGATAATGACAGTTGTGTTGCTGGCAATTGGCTGATTGATTCTGAAATGGCACTAAATGGGAAGGACATTTATCTTGTTGATCTGATGGGATAAATAAATCTTCACAATTTATACATCCATCTTCAGATTTGAGGCTATTGGAATCATTAGAATTTACTTGTTTATTAATTTTGACTGGAAAAGATCTTTCTGTTGAATTATCTCTATCTTTATAATTTTGGGAATAATTATTTATTTTAGTAGACGAAAAACAGGATTTATGTGCATCATTTAAAGTATGGGAATTAATTTGAGTTTCTCCCTTACTAATAACTAATTCAGAATTTATATCTTTTTCTTCTTTTGGAATATATTTTGACTGAATCCATTCAAAATCATCACATGCAACTGCAATATCATTTTCTGGAGAATCATCATCACATTCTTCTTCCTCATTATCTTCATCATCATCTATCAGTTCCATAAGAGGTGAAGGATGATACTCCTCAGTAAATCTTATTGGAGATGTAATATTTTCCACAAAATCTGAATCAGTTATAACAGGAATATTTTCTTCAGTCATATTCTTTAACAGATTTGGAATAATAACGTTTTCATTCAAAAAATAGCACAATCATTATTATGCATAATTACTATTAACCAATTTTTCCACAATAAATTCTTAGAGCAACAGAAATTCATTAAATTTGAATTTGTAATTTTTAAGCATAAACACAACAAATTTTTGGAAATTTTTCAATTGGCTATAAATCGATTTTTAACTACATTAAAAGTTTTTCCCAGATTTAAATTAATATAATTCTCACCATTAATACTATCACATATGTAGGTTTTATACCATATGTGTTTTCATTCTTGAATATAAAATAAAACAAACGTTATAAAACGTAGAAATTCAAACTAAACCAAGTCGAAGCACACGAGACAAAATGAATAGAAGACGATGAAGTACCCCGTCCGATTTTCGTCTAAATATAGTTCATGCTATCAACGTATGACCAGTGAAGGAAGTCAGTCTCCTCAGATACTAAATGTGGTCTTCAAAGATGGAAACAAATATATTTTTTTTAGTTTAAATGAAAATTTCGAAATGATTTCAATTTAATTTTCTATTTCTTAATTATATGACAAATTTGAAAATATATAAAACTATTAATATTAAATTATCTATTTTGATTTAAAATAACATAAATTGTTTAAAAATAACTGAAAACAGAATCTAGATGTAAAAATACAATAAACATCATAAAAGTTTGTTCTAGTTTCAAGTAAATATATAATATAAATAATTAAGAATTGTTTTACGTAAGTTGATCCTATAAATATACTAATGTTAGCTAAGTAACTTGTTTTTGTAAAATTATCTTTTAAATGTGATATTTCGGCTAATATCTTAAAATTATACGAAAAAGTGAATTAAGATACTTTTCGATAAGAAAGTCTTGAATATAATATAAATTATTAAATATAATTTCGATCTTAATTTCGATGAATAAAAATGTAGAATAGATATTTTTTCCAAAAAATGAATTTACTCAAGATACCCCCTGGTAAAGGAAATGAGAAACCCGATCTATTTTCAACAACCTCTCATAAAAACTTCAACAGCTAACTCGCATCTCAGAAAACTAAAAAGTTTCTAAAAGAAATTATAATTGAATTTTTATATCAATTCAATATAATTCTAAATAAATCAATTTATCTTTTAATTAACTTTAAAATAAATAATGAAAACGCGTAATATTTAACAACACAATGAATCAAAATTTACATGATATTTTATAGCGGATTAACGTAATTTCTAATTTTAAATGTGATTATTCAACGCGTAATTTGATTCTTTTTGGAAAAAGGAATAATATTTCTCTCAAAAAACGAACATACAACGCAATAATTGTAATAAATTATCTGTAAAAAATTTAATTTTTATCTATTAATGACAAAAAATTTTCCAGATTTCTATTTCTCAATTATAAATATAACATATTTATGTTAATAAGTTCTAGGAAAATTCTATAATCATATAAATTATGTCACTAAATGTCGTTTAAAATATAAAAGTTATAAAATCCTAAACTGTTATAAATCAGCATTCTCAAACTTTTTTATTCGCATATTACTAAATATACGAAAATTTCTTTGTATTATCCTTAACATTAGTAAAGTATGAATTTCAAAAAAACCTGTTAAACTAACGAAAGAAAAATGCTACTAATTTTGTATTGTATATATACAGTATTATGTATATAAATACAGTATATAAAATAGGGTCATGGCTGCGTATCATTGGAAAGTTTTGCGTGCTACTAGTGATACGCATACCACAATTCAGAAACCACTATTCCTGATTATATGTTATTAAAATAATTACATCAGACCTAGCCATTATTAATAAAAAATAAATAAAATTGCAATATTAATAATTTAACTAGAAATATAGTACTATATTTGAGTTTATTGTAAAACAAAGTAATTTTTAAAAATGTGTAATTAATTCCAATTAATTATTTAAATTTATTTTGATTAATTTTAAGTATTGTGTAATAATCAGGAATGCTGCACTGAAGATCAACTGAAGATATGAAATATTCATATACTACAATACAATAGTTTGAAATCCATTAACAGTAATAATAAAAATATAAATACTGTATTTTATTAATTTATTTTTTAATTTTAAATACATTTTATCAAGCAAAATATATTAAAAACAATTTTTGTGTTACACAGATTATTGTATTTAAAATGAACTTTCTGATAACCAACAGAAACGAACAGATTAAGATGAAAGTTACAATTTACTTTTAAAATTATATAAATATCTTATACTGTATTTTCTTATTTTCATTTATTTTTGACAAGAAAATATTTTGGTCAATCATACAATATAATCAATTCATTTAAAATCAGTTTTATAAAGTTTATAGCAATTCTTCAATTTAATTTGTTTTATGATGCAATATATTCTATAAATTTCGTATATCAATATGTAATTGATTTCTCTATATAGAATAAAAAATTTCCACAGATATATTTAAATGAATTAGAAATCTGATATCTTGTAAGTAGACACTGACCTTGAATATCATTATGTTCAATTGCAACTACTAATTCTAGACGTAATTATTAATAAATAATTTTTATTACTGTATTGAAATGTTTACAAATTTTTTGGATTGACAAACTAATCTATACCAAATTTTCAAAGTAAAATATTTTCCTGTTTAATCAGTAATATTTTGTTAGTGGTAAAATATTACTGATATTTTATCAGAGATATTTTGTTAGTGATTGAATAGCATTTATATAATAAAAAGCAATAAATTCAAACAGAAATTGTCCAAAAAATCTTCGGATAAATTTATTTAAATCTGTTTAAATTATGTACTAGTAAATCTTTATAAAATATATACATAGGATAAATATCAAATGTAACTACTGTTTAAATATTTCAATTATTATATAGTTTTGATTCTAATTATGACGATATTCGCTTTATATCCGTTAAATTAATTTACAAAGCATTTTACCGTTCAAAAATTATTTATAATATGAATACTGTATTTGAAATTTATGATAAAAATGTTAATAATTCATATAAAAAATTAGTATCAACTGAGAGTGGTTTTTTTTTTTATATCTGTAGTTCAATCTCTTCCCACTCACAAGTCAACGGGTACAAGCTGTATTGACAATAGTTGTAGGCCTAATTAATTAACATTTAGTTTGTGTATTAGAATTCGATTTCAACTACAACATTTACCTACATTGCAATCCCGCTGTCGATTTAACACTAATTTATTATTTGCTGTTTTGCATATATCATGACAGTTCTTATAACAAAACAAAGTTGCTGTAATTCAAAATAAATTTCAATTTGTATAGCTGCCTACAGAAATATGATATCTTAATACGTAATTATTATTCTTAATTTAAATTAATTAAGTTTGAACTAATCTTCGTTCCGTAGAGTAACTGCAAAACTACATCCGCCGTAAATGCGCAATAATATTTATTAGTAGCTATTGAATTGTTAAGACAAAAACAACTTTCATTGAAAAAAATACATGATTATCATAAACACTCAACCCACAAGGACAAAGTTTTTATAAACTATGCTGGCAACGATGAGACTTTGTACAAAATACAGTAGTTATATAAAAATAATAATTTAGTTGGTACTAAGCAAATACAGTAGTCTACTGTACAGATAACAGAAGTGTAGTTTTTATCTAGTCGAAATAGTAAGACATATTCATTTGCTTTAAAAAATACAGTACAGTACACAATTGGAAGGATAGACCTTTCAATAAGACAATAATAATTCATCCGTTATTGGTAACTACTGTATTAGCTTATTGTCTACTAATCCCTCCCGATTACGATTATGAGATTATAACAAAAAACTTTATTTCTGGCTTCATTTTTTGTATATTTTTTCTTTGATACTTTAAGGATTATTTATCACTTAAAAAACGTTATTGTTAAATCATAAAATTTTACATCATTTTGTTAGATATTCTTTCATATATTATATTTGCTTTTATAGCTTTATTCAAACCAGGCTGATGGAAACGAAAAGCTTGAAAGTACAACTATTCAAGTCTGAAAAATTTTTTTCTTGACAATGATCGCTAAAATGTTTTATTTTCAGATAAGTCAGTTATTATATTGCAGTAAGATTATGAAATGATACATTTCTATAATAATTTTTTAGTATAGTTTATGGAAATTCTGAATAATGTTCATTAAAATCGCAATCACAATCCTCTCTATGTTACTGATCAATCAAAATCATTTATTCCTCGTTAAACATTAAAATTGTTAAAAACAGTATTTGTTAGAAGAATATAGATACTATCAATTGAGCTTCTCAGAAGCCAAACTGATTAACTCCATTTTTCATAAATTTCTCAATTTTAGTACCAGAGTACATGATTAATGCAAACATATGCTTGGGTACTAAAATTAAGAAATTTACAAAAATGGAGTTAATCACTTTGGCTTCTGGGACGTTCAATTATTTTAAAATTTATTGAAAATATATTTATTAGAAAGAAAGTTTGGATGCCTTACCATATAATCAGAATTATAATGATAAAATGAAATTCAATTACAGTATTGTATTTACTTATTGTCTGTCTTCGAATTATTATTTATAATCAAATTTGTGAGATCATATTTTGGGGAAATATAAATTAAAAAAAATTCATCAGCATATTAAAAAAACTAAAATTTTTTGAACTAATGCAAATAATATGTTTGTAGAATAATTCAGAAGTTTAAATATCTACAGTTTCAAATAATCGCAAGTAAGGGATTAAAATATATATCAGAATCAGTTTTAATGGCAGAATATCTACATTGCATTTCATAAAATTCTATCAATTAGTTGAAACACTTAATTTACTACACAAAAACTGTGGCACATCCACAAAGAATAAAGAAGCTTTTAATAAATAGGGCATAGTAAAAAAAATTATGAAAACACTATTCGGTATCTTTTCTTTTTATGGAAAATATGCTAAAAATGATCCTTAATATTTAGTTTTTTTTCTTTAGAAACTAAACTTATTTATAAATATTTTTAAAAATAAAGTTCTTATAGTTTAATGTATTTTGTATAAAAATGTATTTGATAACGAAAAGTTCTAGTGTGATGATGTTCTGTATCTTGAAGGAGAGTAATAAAACTTCAGGTGGCCTGTTTGCTTTGCCCAAATAGATTACGAAGTCAGTTTTTTTACTATTTATTTCAAAACGCTACCTTCATCTATTAAAAAACAGTATGATTTAGGCTGAATTCGTCTTGCAGTCGTGATGTGGTTCTACTGTGGTACGTGTGAGTTCAGTCGATCAAGCTAAAGACTGATTCAGAAAGTAATTCATATTTCCAAAAAAAATATGAATAAATGATCATTCTTCTAGAATAATTTCTAATAGAATGATCATTTATTCATATTTTTTTTTTTTTTGGAAATATGAATTACTTTCTGAATCTATTTTTAACTTGGTCGACTGAACTCACACGTACTACAACAGAACCACATGACGACTGCTAACGAATATTAAAATCATACTGTTGTTTAATATAAACAAAAATTCACTAAATAGAAAAAAAATATTACTACATGATTTATATAATTTCTCGAAATAATGGTTATATGAATTATAATAAAAAGGTGTATAATAATAATAAGGTAAACAATATAAGCATATCAAGATGAGTATATATAATAATAATAATCTTTATGAAATGTTATTTGTTTTACAGTCCATTTTGATGGTTATAGATATTTTCATTAATTTTGGCATTGTATAAAATAAAAAAAATCACATGGATTGTTGAAAGTATGGGATTAAAGTGTACAGTATATCAGGATCAGTTTTAATGGCAGAATAGCTACACTGAATTTCATAAAGTTTTACCAATTAGTTGAAAAACTTAATTACGATACAAAATGAACTAATACAGATAAAGAACAGTTAAAAATAGATTACTGTTACTCACGTAAGCGTTTATTCTTCACGTTAAAACTTATAAATAGGATTAGATACGTTTAACTACAGTTAATAGCTAACACAGCAAAGCATAATGGCATAATGGTTTTATGGCAAACTATGTATATTTTTCTCAAATAATGCTATAATTAATAAACAACACATTCATTTCTTTAATTAAAATGAATTCCTGCTATATTGGACTTTACATATTTGCA
>WUQG02031670.1:0-11001 GCA_011317285.2 Androctonus mauritanicus
TTATACAATGCTTTTAATTATCCTATCTATTTTTCTCTTTAAAAAATTTAAATGTGATATAGCCTGCAGCAATCTTACAGGCTCATTTAAACGGCTGTTGAATTAAAATGAGTTTGACACACCTGGTTTGGATCATATTCCAATAAGGACCAATGATTCCTCTTTTGTTCATTTGACATTTCCGATTTGTTTCGATGCCTCCTAAACAAGTAGCATCGAAACAATGCATACAATTTTGGTACAATTTCATAGATTGCAAAACCCAGCAAAAATGCTAACGATCGATGGAGGTCCAGACACGAAGAATATCCCAGTGAACTACGAATCAAAGGTCAAACGTAAATGAGATGTAGAGGCTAAGTTTCACAGTACATGCGATTTGACACTGTGCTTCCCCTCCCTACGGTGTACAGCGCGACGCGTCTCGTTCCCACGATCTGTTACCTATGCCGTCAATGAGGTCTAGATCCCATTAACTTTTGACCCCTAGTTCATTAGGGATATTCTGCGTGTCTCGATCCTCCTATCGATCGGTATCATTTTTGCTGGGTTTTGCAATGTATGCAATTGTATCTTTTTAAATATATATTTCTTGCTTTTGCATTGCAAATTTTTAATTTTTTTAAACTTAAAGTAATTGGCTTATATTTGGGTATGTATGATAAATAGATTGTTCCTTCAATGTTATGGTATTATTGTTTGTGTTATTTTTCTGAAAAAAAAGATATGGAATTAAATTTATCCAATTGTTATAAATAGTAATATACATTTTTATTCGATAATAAAAAACCATGTTCTACTTAATTATGTTTTATTACATTTTATTTTTGATGAATATATAAATTAAATTTTAAATATAGTAATACATAAATTTTCAATGGTTATCCAATGTTCTGAAGACATTTTTCCAGATTTTATAATAATAGCAATTACGAAAGATGGAAATTCATAAGTTCCCATTCTATCTGAATAATAATAGCATTAACATACATATAAACCTAGGGGAAAATAAAATCAATAAATAATATTCTAAATTTAAAAAGCAACAAAATTAAAAATTATAATTATAGATAAATTTATTGGAATATTAATAATACTCAACAAAGTTATTTGAATTAAATCGATTTCAAATTTGATATGCATATTAAAAGCAAAATAACTTTTTATACACTTTAAGAAACTAGACTTTAATCATTTAAAAATTAAGATTGCATTTACACAATATTTGCATCATGTAAGTTTGTTAATATTCGATTTTAATTTTTTCGATTTTTTAATTTTTCCATTCAACAAATATCTTAAAAATAATGATTAAATAATTAATTCCGTTTAATTTTGAAGCTAACTTCAATTTTTATTACAACATATAGTTACTGTATTACAGTGTATAGAAGGGTGTTCACAACTTGTCAAAATGGAGAACTTATACACTACAGTAAAATGAGAAGATAAGTCCACCATTGTTATTGGTGAATCTGTGCATATGCATAGCCGTCCATGATTGGCTTCCTCCAAATACGCTTGCCGATATGTGAACAGTTCGAACGCGATCACTCGCGCGTGTGTCCGAGTTTCACGAGACATCGTAGACCCGCGTGTCTCGCGCACTCGCTGTAGCGTGAATCGGCCTTAAACACATTTCCGCCATTTTCTCCGAAACTATGCGACCTACACAAATAATTTATGTACGAAATTCAAGCGCAGATCGTGCGGTTTCTTATTTTCTAATTTCGTTTTTCGCAGGATTACGGTAAGTCGTAGAAAGCGCAAAAACCTGAAAAAATAGGGCCATTTTTTTCGGGTTTTCGCGATTTTCTCGACAACCGTTCGGAAAAGAGAAATGGTTTATACACCGATATATTCGTCGGACATTTCCCTTGAATACGGTATGCAACGTGACCCAGCTTCTCTTAAAGCTAAATGCACAGCATCGGAAATATGGGAAACTAGAAGTTGGGAGTTTCTTTCTTAAACACATTTCAGCCATTTTCTCCGAAACTATACGACCTACACAGATAATTTATGCAGCAAATTCAAGCACAGCTCGTGCCGTTTCTTATTTTCTGAATTTCGTTTTTCGCAGGTTTACGGTAACTCGTAGAAACGGCAAAACCTGAAAAAATAGGGGCCAATTTTTTCGGTTTTTCGCGATTTTGTCGTCAACCGTACAGTGTAAAAATGTTTTATACACCGATATATTCGTCGGAGAGTATTCCCTTCAATATAGTTTACAACGTTACCCACTTTCTTCTTAAGGTAAATACACAGAATCCGAAATATGGTAAACTAGAAGTAGGGAGTTTCTTTCTTAAAGACCTTTCCGCCAATTTCTCCGAAACTATGCGGACTACACAGACTGTTTAGGCTGAAAATTCAAGCGCAGCTCATGAAGCTTCTTAATTTCGTTTTTCTGAGGTTTACGGTAAGTCGTAGAAACAGCAAAAACTTGAAAAAAAGGGGGCCATTCTTTTTCGGTTTTTCAAGATTTTCTCGTCAACCATTCGGAGAAGAGAATTGGTTTACACACCAATATATTCGTCTGAAAACTCCCTTGAATATGATATGCAACATAACCCACATTCTCTAAAGATAAATGCAAAACATCGGAAAAATGGCAAACTAGAAGTTGGGAAATTCTTTCTTAAACACATTTCCGCCATTTTCTCCGAAATTATGCGACCTACAGAGCTAATTTATGCACCATATTCAAGCGAAGATCAAGCCTTTCTTAATTTCTAAATTTCGATTTTCTGAGGTTTACGGTAAGTGGTAAAAAGGGCAAAAACATGAAAAAATGGGGGCCATTTTTTCTGGTTTTGGCCGTTTCTATGAGTTACCGAAAACCTAAGACAAAGGACACTGAAATACTAAGAAAGCGCATGTTCAGGGCTTAAATTTGGACCATAAATTATCTCTTTACGGGGACTTGTTGCGGAGATAATGGCGGAAATGTGAAAAAAAAAAACGAAACCGTCAACATGTAATTTTCGATATTTCCCCTCCTGTACAGTTATATTTAGGAAAAACTGGGTCATGTTATAAATCACATTCAAGGGAATTCAGCGACGAAAATAATGGTGTATAAATTATTTCTCTATTCCAAAGAGTTTACGAGAAAATCGGGAAAAACCGAAAAAAATGGCCCCCATTTTTTCTGCATTTGGCCGTTTATACGATTTACCGTAAACCTAAGAGAAAGGAGAATGATATATTAAGAAAAGGCATGTTCAGGGCTTGAATTTGGTGCATAAATTATCTCTGTACGCGGAATGGTTGCGGAGAAAATGGCGGAAATACGAAAAAACACGAAACCGCCAACATTTCATTTTCGGTATTTCCTCTCCTGTAGTGTTATGTTTAGGAAAAAGTGGGTCATGTTATATGTCATATTCAAGGGAATTCAATGACGAATATGATGGTGTATAAACTATTTCTCTATTCGAAACTGTTGACGAGAAAATCGGGAAAAACCGAAAAAAATGGCACCCATTTTTTCTGGTTTTTGCCGTTTGTACGACTTACCGTAAACCTAAGAGAAAGGAGACTGAAATAGTAAGAAAGGGAATGTTCAGGGCTTGAATTTGGTGCATAAATTATCTCTGTACGTGGAATGGTTGCGGAGAAAATGGCGGAAATATGAAAAAACACGAAACTGCCAACATTTAGTTTTCGATATTTCCCCTCCTGTAGTGTTATGATTAGGAAAAAGTGGGTCATGTTATATGTCATATTCAAGGGAATTCAGCGACGAATATGATGGTGTATAAATTATTTCTGTAATGAAAACAGTTGACGAGAAAATCGGGAAAAACCGAAAAAAATGGCCCCCATTTTTTCTGGTTATTGCCGTTTGTACGACTTACCGTAAATCTAAGAGAAAGGAGACTGAAATAGTAAGAAAGGACACGTTCAGGGCTTGAATTTGGTGCATAAATTATCTCTGTAGGTGGAATGGTTGCGGAGAAAATGGCGGAAATATGAAAAAACACGAAACCGCCAACATCTAATTTTCGATATTTCTCCTCCTCTACATTTATGTTTAGGAAAAGTGTGTCATTTTTTATATCATATTCAAGGGAATTCGTTGGCGTCTATATTGGTGTACAAATGATTTTTCTGACGAGAAAATCGGGAAACACTGAAAAAATGGCCCATTTTTTCTGGTTTTTGCCGTTTCTACCACTTACTCTAAACCTGAGAAAAAACGAAATTAAGTAATTCAGAAACGGCATGGTCTGCGCTTGAAGTCGGTACATAAATTATTTCTGTTCACGGTTGGTACATAATTTGTGTCTATTCCTGTTATCTCTTATTGCGGTTGCTCGCAACCGTGCGTCCTACTTAGAGAAGAACATGTTTTAATTATATTTTTTAGATTTTATATGATATGTACTATATTGATTTTTATTTCATTTATCATTACGTATTATGAACTTTCCTTTCAGAATTCTCTTTCATTTCGAACTTCTATTATGTTGCAAAAATCCTAGCAATATGTTAAATCTGAAAAAAATTTATCTTTAATATCCTAACAAAAGTGTTCCTACGCTTTATTTCATCCAAATAACTTTCTCGAGTGAACTGTACATTCCTTTTCTTATTCGTGTTTCCCACGCCGACAGTGATTTTCTGATCAACAATAATTCTTCCTAATTTGAATGACCGATGATTGTTCTTATTTTATAATTATTGTATAATTTTATTGGTTATTTTATATTCAATAAAATAAGCAATAAAATTACACTATAATTATAAAATTATGTCTATTTATTATGTCTATCATTAATAAAGTTTTAAAGTCGATAGCAATGTTAAAGTCCATAGCAATTATTGCAATCTCGTTATAATTAAAGTACATTATATTTTCTAATTTTTTAAACTTTGAATCGTTTCCGATAAAAAAAATAAAGACTCATATCAGCCTTAAACATAATTAAAAAATAAATAAATAAATAAGTAGCTTATCAGAACATTCTCTCATTCCAAATAAATTATAATCTGTATTGCTTTTCATAAATTTTTATGAATTTTCCACCAACCATTGATTTTACGAAAAAATATACTTATCATTGTTGGACTTTGAGTATTGTTATTATATTTCGACTTTTTTAACTTATAAATTTTTACGTTTTTTTTTAATATTTTAAATTATGCTAATTTATACCTAACGCCGTTTGCGTTGCATTTTGCGCTAATACTTTATTCATCGTACCATTGCGTACGTGCATTGGTGCTTTCCAGACATTTCTTGGTTATTTCATAAATTCTTAACTAATATTTGATACGCTCTCCTTTCCTTTACTGCATA
Organism: Androctonus mauritanicus; assembly: GCA_011317285.2. Classification (NCBI taxonomy): domain Eukaryota; kingdom Metazoa; phylum Arthropoda; class Arachnida; order Scorpiones; family Buthidae; genus Androctonus; species Androctonus mauritanicus. Next base: position 5,309 of record WUQG02031670.1, read on the forward strand.
CTGTTTATCATTCGTAAAAACAATGTTTCAATGTATTACTCTTAGTGTTGGACACTGACTACTGTACATACTCCTGCAATTAAAAGAAACTTGCTAATAAGTTGTTATTTGTTAAAGTTATCACTTTAGTCCCTTCAATCTACAACGGTTTATTTTATATTAACGAATTAATCCATCAATTTTCACTATCATGGAAATCCTATAGTTATGGAGATGTCTGGTGAATGTCTTGTGAATATAAAATTTAAAGAAAAATCATTTTTTATTTTTGTTTGCTTAATTCCTTCTTAATTCGTCAATAGTAAATAGGAAATCATATTATTGATTATACGGAAAATCTGAAATTATATACTAAAATATAGATATAGTCCTGATTATATTTAAAAATCTGAATTTAAACAAGTATAATATCAGATTGAATGATAAATTAATCCATCAATACGGCACAGATGGAAATTTTATTAAAACAAACCGATTTGTAGAAAATATATGAATACATAAAATCTTGCAGGGATAAATCGCAAATTCAGCATCTGCTTCCGAATAAGTGAAAAGCCTAATATTTTATCGTAATTATATATAATTCACATTATTTTATAGTAAAAAAATCATTACTGAAACTAGAAATTCCTCTAATGTTTCTATATTTTTATGCGATTTCATAAGGGAATCACGTTATTTCAAATATTGTTAAACGTAAGTTCGACGTAATTATAATTAATAGCGAAAATAACCTTATTTCTTTACAAATTCATTATTTTTCCTTGTAATAACAGTGAAAAATTAGTTGACAGAATACGAAACAAATCTCTTATTTGAATTTGCTTGAATTCAAAATAAATTAGTACCTGTATCGCTTTTCGTGAGAAATTTGATGAATTTTCCATCAACAATAAATTTATTGTATAAATATTTCAACAGTGAGTTCTCTCGGATATTATCACCATATTTCGAAATATTTTTTTAATTAATGTTTTTTTTTTTTTTCATTAATAAATATTTAAGGCACAATTTTTATTCAATAGCTTAAAAAGATCCGAGATAAAAATAGCCACGTTTTCCTACCTCTTAGTTCCAAAGGACAGAAAGACGCTTTTTATATAAGTTATTAAAAAAAAATCTTTTGTTGAAAAATTATTAATGGCCTCTTGGAAAAGGCTCTATATGCTGTGACTTTATATTGTACATAATTGTATTAATAATCTTGGGTTTTTTTTTTTATAATAAAAATTCGTCTACATAACAAATGATGCAGAATTAATAATGATATAATAAAGAATAATTCAATGTTTATTTTATATTAATGAACTAATCAATCATCATTGCTATGAGAATCCTATAGTTATGGAAATGTCGGGTAAATATAAAATTCGAAGAAAAATCATTTTTAAGACTTGCTTATCTATACTTAATTGCTTCTTAATTCGTTAATAGGAAATCAAACTATTGATTATATGGAAAATATATTTTTTAAAAATCTGAATTTAAATTGTTAGCGAATATCGGATTGCCATGTAAATTAATGCACCAATACAGCATAGAATTAATAAACATCTGTAAAAATACGTAAAATCGTGCAGCATAAATCGTAAAATGAATATCCGCTTCCGAATAGGTGATAGACCTAATATTTTGTTGTAATTATATATAATTGGCATTGTTTTATAGTCAAAAAATCTATACCGAAACTATAAATATCTCTAACGGTTTCTATATTTTTATACGATTTCATCAGGGAATATCGCTGTTTCCAATTTTGTTCAGGATAAGTTAGACATAATTATAATGAGTGAAGAAAATTACTTTATTTCCTTACAAATTCGCTACTTTTTCTTACAATAACAGTTAAAAATTAGTTGGCAGAATAAGAAAACAATTTTTTTATCTGAATTCGCTCGAATTTGAGAAACAATTTGGGTTCTGCATAACTTTTCGTGAGAGATTCGATGAATTTTCCACCAACAATAAATTTATTGTATAAATATTTCAGCAGTGAGTTCTCTCGGATGTTATTATCATATTTCGAAATATTTTTTTAATTTATGATTTTTTTTGTTAATAAATATTTAAGGTACAATTTTTAATCAAATCTATATATTTCTTATCACAACCTATTGAATTTATTGTCCTTCCATTATAGCATTTCTCTTTCTGTCTTAGATTTACTTGGTTTGATCTTTCAATCTTTGTTTTCTTCTCGTAGCGTTATTAAAAGAACAACGAAAATTATACGAGTATTTAAATGATTTAAGAAGTATATTTCGTGCAGATGAATATTTTCAGATCTAAAATCAAATAAACGTAGTTGCAATGACAGTTGAATGATAGTATTCAATTGTCACATTATATACAATTTAATAAAATATTTAAATTTCGTATTATGAATTTTACTCAAAAAACTTCTTATATAAACGAATATTATTGTCTACATGTGTTGTTACATTCCCTTAGAACAGTTTTCCTTTACTATGTCTCTGATGTGAATCATATTGTCTTTGTGCCATGAACTCAATGGCTGGCCTGATCTTTCATTATCCTTCACTGACACCTTACTTAACTGTGCCATGCAAACACTCATGCTTGAAATAAAGCTTCATCACTGTAGGCTTCAGGATGGAGGATCCTGGATCCTCCATCCTAAAACATATATGTTGTAATATTGCAATACAAAATGAGAGCAACAAGAAATGGAAAATTGGTAAATCTGTTGACTGTAAATAAGATGTTGTTATTATTTTGGTTTGCTAAATAAATAATACAGAATAAGCAAGATTGCTTTTTTATAATGTTTTATAAGCTACAGAAAAAAACATCTTTTTATAATGCTGACATGTAAAATGTATAAACTGGAATAGTTCAAATACCATTGCAAATGACTATTTTTTTCATCCTTATTGAAATAAGTATGTTAATTCTGAAACTGAAACATGAAAACTCCAACATAATAATACTGTTGACCAAATAAGTACATATATACTATAATTATCACATATATATTTACATTAACATCTATTCATATCTAAATTTCATTGGTTGAAATTTTGGTGATAGAAAACAATTTTTGATAAGTGTTGGATATTTAACTTCGACAGTATTATCATCATGTCATATATCAAAAAAGTATAAGAACGTAATAAATCAAAATTAGTTTCTTAAGATTATAGATAAAATAAGTTGCTTGGAAGAGCATATTGTTATAGTAGTAAATGATGTAAACAGGAGTAAAAATAAATCGGTTAATCAGATTTATAAAATTATTCTTCATTATAAATATAAAAAGTAACACACTTTCCGTTAACTGCTATCAAAACATATAGTAGTTTATGAACGGGAAGAACTAAGCGATATTTCCGTCTTTATTATGATTGATTCGAATATTATGACATCACATGTGACGGTTTCTGTATAGGTAAACTCTCAGTGTGCAGACTACTGTATGAAAACTTGTCACACTCCAATAAATACGCTATGTATTTATAGACAAATAAGAGGAACTAGGAAACGTGTAGTGATAGCCGTGATCGTCTAGTGGTGAGGACATTGCGTTGTGGCCGCAATAACCCAGGTTCGAATCCTGGTCACGGCATTTTTTTTTAATTTATTATACATTGCTACTTTCAAGAAACTTTATAAAAATTATAAACGAATATATACATTTGTGAATACAGTTATAAGTTCTACATATTTTTTTCTGCTGGTTCATTTATTTTTTGTAATAGATTTAATAAAAAAATGAAGAGAACTTATTAGAATATTTCAGTGGCACTGTGAATTTTTATCAAAATTGATTTTATTTTTAGCGAAAAACTGTTTTGTTGTTAAAATTAATAATTATAAATCCCGGAAGTGGTAAAGGCGGAATATTTTAATGCTCATTTTAACACAACCGTGAATCACAGATAACAGTAGATCAATTAAAAAATTCTTCATTTTGGTTTTGTGAAACCTTAACTACTAATTTAATTTAATCTAGATAATATAACAAGACAGAATCGACATATTAAGAAGGCAGAACCATTTATTTGTACATCTAAAATATTTCAATAAATTTATCTTTACAATGGAAAAGTAAAAATTTTATTCTCATGGCTTCTTTTAATATAGAATATTAATTTGATTTGTACACAATCAAGAAATTCGACAATAACCATAGAATTTTTTGTAACTAACTGCATATTACAATAATTACAGAAAATAAATAAATTTTGACTAGTTTTCTACATTTTCTAGTAATTTAATCGTTAATAATATCGCTTATATTAAAAATTAGACAAATGCCAAAATATAGAGATGACACCAAATTAAAAAATAATAGCTATGTAATTCAAAACCTTACTGCTATCTTGTATACTATCAAATGCATTTTAAATAGTTTCATTCACATTATTTTAAGATTTAACATTTTAGACAATCAAGTTATTAATATACTGAAAAATGCTAAAACGGAAGTGACTCGGGCTTTTCTCGACCTTTTTGAATGACATTATATCGCAAATTTCTGTATTAAATTCCAGCTATCCATGTATAGGATTATATTATATTTTATTTACACTATATCATTTCTGTAGTTCTGTTCTGTTATTAGATATTCTTGTATTATATGTTTAAAAAAACAATTCATTTTTCTTCTTCCAAATCTGTTTCTTGGCTTTCTTCTATTTGAGGAATTGTATCTTCTTCTATGATACAATTATGTTCCGTTATGGACATGCTAATAAATCAAAACAGTAGTTTAAAAATATAAAACTAATCTGTAGCTCGCTAATAAAATAAAAATAATAAATTGATTACCGGGATAGTGCCGACCGATCTATAGAAGGTCTACAAGTTCTGTATGGTAAATTGGTCGAACCAATAATATAACCGTCGGTAGGAGTATAGTCGTAACTTAAACGTTTAAAAGAACTGTTTCTTCTATCACCTCTGATACATTTAACAGTATATTTAAAATTAATATACCGTTAAATAAGTATAAAAGTTAAATATAATAATTTTCTACTCACCTATTTAGAAATCCTAAATATCGATGTTCTAAAAGCGAAGATTTCGAACCCAAAGTTCTAATGTTTGTTTTAGTGAGCTTTAAATTTTTGGTATTGGGTGATTCTTCCAAAGAGTTATTTCTATGAATTAAAAACGAAAAATATTTAAATTATTAATGATTAGGAAAAATAAACAATAATATTATGAACTTATAAAATACCTGCTTTTCCATATGTTATAACAAATCGATCTACAGCAAAAGCATTGAGACAAACAAGATAGGAAGTTTTCACAAAATGATGTCTGTTGCAAATATTTTCCAAATACAAATGTTTGTTCTTGGTTTGGTATTCTAAAAATATTTTTATTTTAAATAATTTTTACAAGTAATAAAATTATTTTGGCATAGAAATTTATTTTTTTTCAATAATAAAACTTATTAGTTGAAACTGAACAATTATTATCTGCTGCATTAGGTTGTAAAATTTTCGTTAAGTGCGTATTAAAGTAATAATTTCAACTTCTCTATAACTGTTTATACAATATGAAAGAATTTTGGATACATTCAAATATTAAGATGATCATTTATTAGGAATAGTTTATACAGGGTATCTCAAAAAGTCGTTGCCGGTCATGCCGGTCTGTCATACCATGACAAACAAGATTTACATAAGAACTTGTATCCGAAAATGTGAACGGCGACCGCTAGA
>WUQG02031681.1:0-11001 GCA_011317285.2 Androctonus mauritanicus
GTTCCAACCACGGGCTGCACCCACACCCGTGGAGGGGGGCCGGGCCTAGCGAAGAACGGAGATCGCAGCGCCGGGCCCGGAACCCGAAAAAATTTTTCGGCAGTTGCCGGAACCGGGTCTTCCTGCGTGACATGCCAACGCGTTGTCACTCAGCTATCCGGCTTCCTACCTATACTAGTGGCTCTAGGTTTTTTAGCGCAACGACCGAAAGTTTTTGTTGCGCCTCCTCAAGTCATGTGTTTTAAAAAAATAAATTGATAAAAATGTCGCACTTTACAAAACTTTTTATTTCTTAAAATAATATTTTACAAAACTTATTTACATTTCTATATACAATGTTTTATTATGTGTAAAAAATAATTTTCTCGTACTAAATAATAATAATGATAAAACACAAAATGTGCCAGCGCATTTTAAATATCGGGGCATTGAGCGGACGATCCTGCTCGATTGTATATTGAACCAGCCCTGTTCATCTGGATGATTATTGTCCAGATTTCCGCGTGGAAAACATTCGGATTATGCTTTGGAGGAACTGGTCCAATTCCAGGTCCTATACCACACTTTTGAAAGGAATCCGGAAAATAAATCCCATTTTTCAATTTTCTGGTTGAATCCATCATGAATATGATGGGTCCCATCTTTCAATTTTCCATGAATATGAAATCCCATCCTTCAATTTTCTGGTTGAATCCATCATAAATATGATGGGTTTTACAAGTGGATGTTTCGAAAGAATTCCCTATGTGAATCGGCAGCTTATTTTATATATAGCTTTTCCTGTAAATAACTAATTCTGTGATAACATTTGAAAGTTCTGAATTATCATTCTTCCGAATACTTATTTGCAGAAAATATCTTATATAATATAATTTTAATGGTTTTTTTTCCTAATCTTCATTTGCTTCTCTTAACTTTCATGAATGGAAGATCTTTTCGAAATATTTATGTACTAAAATTTCTCAATAGACAATAAATTTAGTCCATGCTGTTGAATAATAATTTGAAATTATGTTTTAGAAATTTGATGTTTCGAAATTTTCTTAATAACAAATTATCATCTTACAAGAAAACGAAAGGTAACATGAACTAATATCCATTAATACAATACAATCAAATCTGATAACACGCCACCATCCGTTTGTGGGAAGATTTTGGCGGCTTATCAAAACATAGTGTGTCATATAGAAATGAAAGTGAACTCCGAATTTCTTAAATTTAATAAAATGCAGTATATTTATGTTTAGTATCCAAACTTAGCATTTCTAAAAAACTGTATACTTTAAAATATATGTACAGTACTACATAGAACACATTTCCATCTGCTGTTCTGATCCTCTACTTTTTGAGATCTTTGCAAAATACAATGTGCACATCTATTTTTGCATTTTTGCGCCACTTTCCAATCACGGAGGCCATACACCATAGCAGGGGGAGGGATGGCGAAGGACGAAAATCGCCGGGTCTGATCGAAAACCCCGAAAAACTTTTCAGGAGATGTCGGACCTGGGACCGAACCTGGATCATTCTGCATGGCAGATCAACGCGTTATTATCGGTCATTCGGCTGCCAATGTACTCAACTTATTGCACAGAATCCTTATTTCCTCGGTACGCAATAAACAATCTAATTTTTATCATCTTAAATTTTCTACAACTCTAGATGTGAACCAGACTTAAAGAAAAACATGATAAACCTTTAACTCCATCTCTTCCGCTCGTTGGTTACAAATGAATCCAGAAAGCTTTTAACACTGTATATATAAAATGTTTTTTTTGACGTCATTTTCCACTCAGTTAGAGTACTAAGTGGAGGGGGCCAAACAAGCCCTTCCACAGATTCTCACCCCTGTGGAGAGGTCAGCCGGATTTTGGAGGACGGGAATCGACGGACCTGGCCCGGACCCCATGATAAATATTTTCAAGGGGTGAGATCCGAGACTCGAACCCTGATCCTCCAGAGTGGAAACCCGAAGCGTTGCCACGCGGCCAATCCGGCCGACCTATATACAATGTTGATGAACTTCGGGATGTAAGTCACCTTACATACCGCTGGCTGATTAACGAGGACAAATACAATACCAAAAGAAGTATATGTTAAGACGTTTCTACTGGCAGATGGTGTTTTATTGGGGTTTGCCTATTCCATTGACATAGGGAAAACCGTTCCGCCAAATTTCTTGGCGGTCAGCGAGGGTAGTGGCTAAACGGGGGCGATTGTATCCCGGTTTGATTCTATTATATTTACAATTATCGTACCAATGTTTCGTTATAATACAGGATTGTATATCCTGTAATAAATTCTGAAAGAATCACACAATATTGATCATTTTTCTATATATGGCCTAGAATACTTACAATGCGATTGATAATAAGTGCGGGAAACCTATAACAGGCTGTTCATATTTCTGGTGAGCTCAGCAGTCAGATGTGACTCGAACTCTAATAAAAAAAAAGGAGGTATATGAGTCGGATCGGACTTTCCTTGAAAAACTGGAGATATAAGATCAACGACCCGAGCCAGATCCTTCAAAGTATTGGAGGTGGATCATCCAATGTGACTAAAATATTGAACTATTGGGTCAGCATACGAGTAACTGCTTCTCGATTACCGAAAACAATCTACTTTTTAGATGAAGAAAATTAGGCAAAATCGATAGATTTTGCCTAATTTTCGGCAAATCGCACAGCAAGTAAAGAACAAACTAGTTCTGGTTATCTAAGTAGCGTTATCACATATGCTGTTTTATAATTCATTCAGATGACTCTTCCGCTATAAATGCTTTCCTGTGATACGTTATAGCGCTAACAATAACATTTTCCATAGCAACATAAAAAAAACAGAAGAGACTTAAATTCGTATAATTACGAATAGTGATTTTGCAATTCACAATACAAACATGGAATTTATAATCGAAATATTTTTGCCTTTGTATAATTTACTTATTATAAGATTAATATATTCATCGAACATTTGTGCAGATATTTATTTATTTCTTTTAATATACACAATAATTTTAAATACAATAATACTATAATTTACATACAATAATTTTCAATTAAATTTGATATTCCAAGTTTCACCTACTTATATGCATTACATTAAACCTTCATGATGATTCATATCACATTAATGATTAAAATCATTAATGCGATATGAATAAATAAACAATTTATTTTTTTACAGTGAATAATTTCACTAATTCATTTTTATTTCTCCGTTTGAACGAAACTACAATTACTTAAAAGTGTTTTAAAATATTCTTTATGAGAAAATATTGTAACATAACATTCAACAAAATTCGGACCGCCATGTTGGACTAACCTGTTTCGATTTAAAGAAAATTCATGGTAAAGCAAAACAGTGTGAGGTCACGGCGGCGTATCAAGAAATGACTTCACAGGCATAATAGATTTATTCGTGCTTATATCAATCGTGCTTTATCACGTCATTATAATTCAACAATAGATAAAGAAAATTATTTATAGTTATCATTCATTCAGTCTCGATTCCAAATATTGTCGAAATGGTACACTGCTATAAATTTTGGAAAAAGCACGAAGAATTTACCTTATCGAGAAAATTACGAGTTTCTACTAGTTACCGAATACGGTGCCCTTCTACTCATCGACATAATTCGTATATATGTTATCTCGAAATCGAATTGTTTGTAACACGCAACTACTCTTATTTTGGCACCAAAATTAATAAAATAACTTTATATACTGTAACATATTTGATAATTAGACCAATTAGAAGTTTTTATTTTATAGATTTGAATGAAAGACTCTGAATGTAAATCAAGGAATTTTTGGTGTAATTGCCGACATCTTGAAATATTGCGGAAAAATTTTTGTTAACTATATAATTTTACATTGTTTCTGTTGCTAAAGTATTTCATTATTATATTACTTAAAATTGTTTTTGAGATTTTGAAATATCGTGAAATTTGAAAACGTAATTAAAATTGGCAATTACGAATGTTTTCGATTAGAAAGTTCCGAACTAGACAAACGTCTGTACTGTAATTGAAATGCAGCAGATATAGTAAAGAAAATATGCGAAGAGAAAAAATAAATAATAATAATCGTGCTTCTAAATTATAGATTTCTTGGCTGGTGATCGTTTTCTGTCATTCAAACCTAAAGATGACGAGGATTCAATTTCTAGACTTCATATTTTCATCTGATTGAAAGCCATTTGCCAAATAATGATTACTCACCATATGTGTAGGTGGTTGTATTAGACACCGATAACATCACGTATATTGAATAGCAGTGTAAAACTGCACAAAAAAGTTATAGACAGTAGTGATGTTGAAATTATTAAACAATCGATTCGGTTAAATTTGGTGTCCGGGGTCTTGAAGAAATTTACAAAATAATTTTATTACGTTGAAATAAGAATTGTACAAGATAGAATAATATTAACAAAATTACATAAATTTAAGAATATTTAAAGAACATTAAAAATTAACAACAGGTTAGGCTGTTCCGGTGCAAATTGCTGGATAAAACTGCTGGTTTCATTTATATAAAATGACAGAATTGTGTTCAGTTAAATTCCTAATGAAAATGACATTAATTATTTTTTTGATATATTATTAATTAACATTATTTAAATAAATAAAATTAACTACATAATCAAATTAAGAATTGGTCAAAGGTTTCTGAAGAAAAAATCTAACTTATATAACTAATAGTGTATCAGTTGAACATAACCTATAAAGAATGATTAAAGACATTAAGAAACTGTAGAATTGGAAAGTAGTCGAGTTCGATTAAGAAGAGAGAATTCTTGGCAGTTTCTCTGATGATGCGAAACGCTTCTTAATTTTAATAGCCCGGAAAACATCGAATGTAACGTACTGGCAATCTGCAAAAACATCCATAAATATATAAAATAAATTTCAATGAGGAAAACGTAGTCGACATATTTTACCTTAAAGGGAAATTTTTTATTAATATAGAAGAAACCACCCATCGATAGACTCAATGAAACTTTCCCAAATCTTTTCATGAAATCTAAAATCTGATGAAATAATATTTGTTTATTAATGATTCATAACTGAGCATTTAATTGATATACTTACTTTCAGTTTCTTTTTCAGTTGTAGATGAGATCCTGCAAACTGTCTTACATCTTGAAAACCATTCACCATCTGAAAGATAATAAACAAATAAATAAGTAAACGTTTACATACTGCAGAAAATCCAATATCGAGAAGCCTACATTAAAGGCAAAAGAACAGAGTAAGCAGGCGTAGATAATACAAATGAAAGTATAAATAATATTAATTATTAAGACTGCATATCTGTATTCCTCTCTCATATCTGAGAACAGATAAAGGTAATAGGTAACGCTAGTGCTGTAAGTGATGATAATATGAGTTGCCATAACAGGATAGCTTAGTTTATTATTAAACTGTTCCAGAACATCCCATAATTTTTCGTGTTGAATCATCACACTTTCCAGTTTGTATTCGAGGTTTTCGTCGTTTTTTCTGATCAGAGATGTATCTTGCAAAGTTTGATCGTACATTTTTCCAATATCCCAAAATAATACGGCAAAGAATATTAAAAAATGACCATATATACCAATAGTATATTGTGATACAAAATTAACTTCCATACAACAGAAAAAAGCTTCACCAGGAAACTTTTCTTCTGTTTTCATAACCGGATACAAAAAAATATAGAGCGGGATTTGGAAAGAAAGTGTAACGAAAATAATCAATAAAGATACTAGGAATGACACAATTCTATGAAGATTGAAATTTTCTTCAAAATTATTCGGCATTCTTAAGTTATTCAAATTCAGTTTCCTTCTTTTATAGAAACTGAAAATGAATGTGACGTAACAAACGTAAATTGTTATCGCTACCTTCAATATGGAAGAATTTTTTTCGATACGGAATAGTCCACTACAAAGGGAATCATCGCCAAAGCTTACAATCATCATACATAAAATGCATTGCCACCACAAAAATAACTCTACAAATTGAATATATATCTTTTTTAATTTGCTTCCAAAAATAGATTCGCTATTTTGGCAATGACAGGGTATGCAAGGATCAAAACCATATATTAGAGCAGCTGTCAAAAAGGGTCTGAAAAAGCAATTTACGCAAATGTCATCACGTACGCCGGACAACATGATTGTTCTCCTTTATCCGTAACTTTCAGGCTGCTTTTAAATTCTAATAACGAACAATTTTTTAACCTAAGTATACCTTCGTTAAGAATATTCATTATGGATGTAAATACACTGTTGCTGCAGGAACATAAAAGAGAAATAACTTCTATCCATTAAGAAGGAATTTAAAGTGTAAACAGATTAATATCGATGAAGAAATCACGAGTGCTAAACGTCAGGAAGCGCACTTAAAATTCGATAAAATATTCAGATTTCTTTCGAGTATTGTACAACCACTCTAATCAATAATATAGTCGATAAAATGTTGGGGTTTGATCGAGTTCACTCAATTAGTCGGTTATAATTTATTGGTTAGATTTTAATTTGATTTTGGTTATTTGATCGATGGGCGAATAAAGGAGAAATATATTTCTGGAGGAATAAAAAAAATCTAACTTGCAAAATTGTTACTCCTTCAGATTATTTCAGATTTATATATAATATTTGTTGAATGACCTGGAGGAGTTGAAAATTGACCTAATAGTCTATCATTCTTAAATATATTTTTAATTTTTGCAAATGTCAATAAGAGATTATCTTTAAAAGATATTTTAAAGAGAAAAACCGATATCTTTATTATCGTTTTATATATGGTGAAGAGAATGCTTAGATTCTTTCATTACTTATGCTACTATTCTTCAAAATTTGTATGTTCTTTTCCAAGGCAAGATAAAAGCAAAAAACATTTCTCTTTAAAAGGTTTGCGACTAATATTTATACTTGTAATCAACAATTTAAACTGATATCCGGTAACGAAAAAAATTTTTCATCGAATTTTCCAAAAAATAAAACATTAAAGAATATAAGAATATATAAACAATTGTTTCTTGGTTTACAGGTATATATTATAAGAAATCTAATAATTCTACCTTACGCAATATTCTGTACGAAAAATTCGCATTTTGTTTTGTCTTACTGAAGCAGCACTTAGTTGATGTAAGTAGCTTTAATCGACCGTTTGCTAATTTTATCGCATCAAATATAAATTAATATTATCCGAGAACGAAAACAATCATAAAATAGATTTTTTAAGATTCCGCATTTTATTAACTTTACGTAATTGAGGAAAGTTATGGAGTGAAGCGCACGCCAGGCAAATTATATGAAAGAGATTTCATCTACCACATATCAAAAGGGTGCAACGTAAGACAAATTTTAATCGATATGGCCAGTTTTATAAGAGACATCACAGAATTTTTGAAAACATACGGCAATCTATTTTTATCAACATAATTTATTATACCGTATGACGTATTTTTGAAGTAGAGAACAAATTATTTATTTTATATCTGCAGTAAAGAACAAATTATTTATTATAAACTTGCAGGACACAATATTTGTTGATCGTAATTAGAAGTAATCTTTCTTAGTTATATAATTTGGATGTCCATCTTACTTAAGATTCTTATATCGATAAAATTAATAAAATTTGGAATTTTAATAAATTCTTTTTTAATAGCTTGGTGGCTGGATAAAACAATAAAACTAATTTATGTTTCGTGTAGTAAAATTAGTAAACAGGGGACGAAAGTTTTCCTCGTCAACAAAGATGCTGCAGATATTATTAATATAATATTGTTTCCTATATATATATTAAATGCAAAGTTTGTTTGTCATAGGTTCGCAGATCATTTGATGTATCGGGATCAAACTCTGTAGGGCAGTGTTTTCCAAACTGTGTGCCGCGTGACTATTGCTAAGGGGTGCGCAAGAATTAACAATAAGAAACAAACAAAAAATAAATTCAGATTAAAATAAAAAACAAGAATCAGCAAAAGAACTATACACAAACATTCATGTACCCAGAAACTTTCTGCTGTAGCTGTTTTAAAGACAAAATATTGATCTCGTATAATGATTGAGAAAGAATTGCGATATCTTCAGTGAGTCCCCGATTTGAGAGAATTTGTGCCGAAAAACCAGCCCACCCACTGCAATAAATATTATATTGCGTTAAACATATGTTTCATTTTTCGATTTTTGTAGGATTTTTTAATTATATTAAAAATTATTACACTATAATAAATACATATATTTTTAGGTATAAGAACTTTATTCATACAAAGTATAGTATATTGTTTTGTAATATTAAACTGTAAGTAGAAAGTATTTATAAAATTAAGACTGTGATAACAATGGAAAGTGGACCAAGTTTTTATGAAAAAAGGGAACGCAGATGCAGAAAATTTGAAAACCACTACTGTAGAGTGTAGAATTTATTCTAAAATGTTTAATACATTACTTTAATACTCTATACATATATATACAGGTATCCGTCGTATAACACTGTAGATAGGTTCCTAAAAACACCGTATTTTGTTAGACCTGGAGCCAACAGAAAAAAGAGACTTACGTTTCATAACCAATTAAAAACAAATAACTTTCTTTAATTCCATATAAAAGAAACTTCATTTTTTTAAGAATATCAATAACACGAAACATAAAGAAAAGAAAAATATATACGTAAGACCTTAAAAAACAATATAGGCAAAACAAAAGGAAAGTAAAAGTATAAAGTAGTCATTTAATAATTATATCTTCCTTTTTCTTGTTCAGTTAAAACGAAAATGTTTTTCTTTTTAACAAAACCAACTTCATTTTCTTAATTTTTTTCTGCGTTTAAAGTTTGTGTATCTTCTGCTCACTTTACAAAATCTGTAATCTAACCCGCTACCAACAGCTAGAAAACAATCGTTCCTTAACATATACCGAAAAAAAAAAAATTGTGAATAAAAAAATTTATCTTCTCTTTCACATTCTTCTATTGAAGAATAAAAATTTATTTTTTATGCAAGAACTGAACGTTTGCAACACAAAATACTCAATGGCGACGATTAAATTTCAATTTTAAAATTAAGTCAATTAGCTCAATAACAAATCAAAATCGAAAATACACTGCGTAGCTTCCCTTTGAAGGTAAACTAGCAAAAAATTTTAGCCAAGTATTTCCCCATATTTTGTTTATTTGAGTATTGTATGTCCGTAGTGTGGATTTACAAAAATTGATGAAAATATTTTTCGGTGTATATGAATAAACATAATTTTCTAAATGTGTTGAATAAAACCGTGTTGTAGAAAAACTGTGTTATATCGGGTTTCCGCAATTTTCTAATCGTGTTATAGAGTAAACCATATTGTAGGAAATCGTGTTATAGGAGTGTATAAATTAGTTATATTAAATGTAAAATTTAATACTATATTGTAAAATATTATGTATATATATATAGTGATATCTCGATTTACGAACTTAATTCGTTCCAGCCGCGGTTGGTAACTCGAAAAGTTCGTATCTCGAAACCCAGTTTTCCATTTTATCTTATGGGGAAATCGATTAACTCGTTCCCGACTCTAGAAATTTTGAAAACAATAAAAAAAATACGCATTTGTGTTCAATTATTATTTTTATCTTTAAAATCTTTGGTTTTATGGGATTTGTGTAAAAATCGTCTTCCATTAAATAAAAAACATCAATTTTCTTGTGAGTAGTTTTATAGTTCGATTTTTGATTGTAGTCATCAGTCGCTTCTTTTTTGTCAACTTAAGTTTAACAGGCGACTCTAGTTAAAATCCCAGAGAAAGAAAGAATTGTAATTACTTTCTAATTACTACTTAAATAGAATTCCTGGTTAACTGGCATGATCAGTTGAAAATTAGTTAACAAAAAATTCGATATAACTAGTAATTATTATGTAGATCTTTAATATTATCAAAAATAAGACGCCTTTATCACATTAACATCTATATATTTCAAAAAATAATTGAGATATTTTCATACGAAACTTATAGACAATGTTTAAAAATATAATATTAAAAAGCATCACAATTCGTGTCTTGACAATAACTTGGTATGTAGAGCGGTTCGTAAGTCGAGATACCACTGTATATATATTTTTCATGTATTACTGTTATAACTGTTAACTATTATATATTATACTGTATTATATATGTTACAGTAAAAGTGATTAATCCGGTGATTATGATAATTAGCAAAGTTTCGGTAATTCATTTCATATATTGTCAATTAATCACATTTAATGATGATTACACGAACTAAGCAGTTCTTAGTGGTAAATATAAATAAATAATAAATAATTAATCAAATTTACCGGTCAATATACATAATTGCCAGTCTATGATGGTAAATTTGATATTTTCCCAACAAATTTTTCATGTTTTTGTTTCCAATTGTAATATTAATCTGAAACAGATTTTTCTTACTTTTCTTATATTGAGTAAATCGTTCTAATTTTAATAAAATAAAAAATATATTTTTGATTTATTTTATTTGAACTTTTTAAAATCAACCATTTAAACACACAGATATTTATTAAAACAACAGATTATGTGTATAAAACAACATTAAAACACCAGATTATGTGTATAAAGGAACAAAGGCAATCTGGAGATATCATTGATACTGTAGCGCAAAAGAAACATACATTTGTCAGATAAGTTCATATCTGTTTATGATTTCAATGGTTATTCTCGAAGCAACCATTGAAAACAAAAGGGGGGGGAATTTCGTGATACAGTATTTATAAAATTTGTGACCCCCCTTTTTCGATATTTTGCAAAAATCGGTTTAAAAATCATATATTTATCAAACTTGATAAAAATCATTCGGAAATTATGTAAAATCGCAGTAAAAGATGAGAAATTTAGTGAAATTTATCAAACTCATTGAGATGATTGGTGATTATGCATAATCACCAATTAATCACTTTTACCGTAACATATATCCTAAAAACTGTATATTTAAATTTGTTTACAGTAACAGTAAACATATTTTAAGAGCTTTTAATATAT
>WUQG02031703.1:0-11000 GCA_011317285.2 Androctonus mauritanicus
TGCATAAAACGGAATAAATTTTAAAAACAACAATAATGCACAAAAAAGTATTAGTTACATGTCCTAAAATGATTAAACAAAATATTAAAAAAAAAAAAAAAATCTGCTAACAGGACGCAAACCGGCGACCCTAGTGAAATCAGTGCCTTAACCAACTCTGCTATGCCGACATCTATTGAAAACTGTTACGTTTCATGTATATATTCTACATCGCTGAGTAAACCTAACTTTGTGCCTAAATTTCTCGTAAACAAAGGCCCATTCACTCCAACCCCTTTAGGGTTTTTATCATCTATATACAAGCTACCGAATAAGCTTTGACTCATTTGGAAAACGATTTAGAGATTCGTGACATCTCCTTGTAAAATAGCCTCAATATTTAGAAACTAATAATAAATATTGATGATAATTTAATTACAAGAATGATAAGTATTACCAAAAACAAATGATAAAATATTCTTAAGTAATGATTCATTATATATAAAATAAAGAAAATATTGCATAAAATCTGATAGATTAAAAGTAATAAAAAAAAATAAACAAATTTTTAAAAATTCATGATTTAAATGATACTCAGCTGAATTGGATGGATTTTGAATTGTAGACAATAACAAAAAATATTTGTACCCAAGACAAAATCATGCACCTCTTTTGGCAAAGTTATTATGATATGTTTTTATCTTGAATGACTAATATGAGGCACAATTCTATGAAATTTACAAAAGGATAATGTTTTGGTTGAAAATCAATATTGTTCAATTGCATTACAAGCAGAAATTATGTTATAGCAAATTGTATTCTAAGAAGTTTGAACTTTACTTTGTTCCACTAACATTTTGTAAAAAAAATAAGATAAATCCTTGATAACTGCAAATTTTCTTCCTTCTATGTAGACTTTATTTTACAGTGCAATTATTTTCACATCTATAAAATTCTAGTTATGTTTTAAATGATGCTTTTTGAATGCTATGCTATAATTATTTGTCTATGGTTGTGGAATGACTGGAATCTGAATCAATGCTTGTCATCATCACCAAATAAGTATAGAACTACTTGGACAAACTCTATATATATGTAATTGTTTGCAGACAAAAATTTGACACTACAGCAGACCTGACAACTTATTACATGAAGTAACAACCTATGTCCATGTGACAGAGCAATGATTTATATTTAAAATTTTAATTTTTCAGCAATTGTTTTTTCCTCTTTAAAACTGTTGAATTCTTCTTTTATGAAATAATAGTTTTGTTAGAAAATTTTTTCTTCTTCTGCCATTAATGGATGAATCAATATTTTTTTTTATAAATGGATTTTTTTTTATAAGAGTATATTTTTAAGAAAAGCATATGAAATATTTATCCAAAGACAAAATTGTTAATCACTTGTGAAGTTTTGCTTGTCCAGTAAAGAATGTGTTGGTCCATTCTTATATTGGGTTTTTCTGATAGTTTATTATAAAACTTTATTTCATATTAATGTTTTTCCTGTATTTTATGAGCAATGTTATGTTATATAAGCTTTATATAGATAATGAATATGCTATCAGTCAGAAAATAAAGTAATTGGTAAATAAATAAAATATATATATATATTTTTTATTTATTTACTAATATATATAGGCCGATATATATAGAAATTATCCACTCATATAAATGAGCAGAAATATAATCTTATAATACTGTATATAACAAAAAATACCTCCAAACTTGTGTAGGGAATCATAAAATGGCATCCATTATTACATTATTGCAAATTCTTTTTAAAGGAACTACAATTTCAATGTAATTTTTATTCTTTAATTTTTATATTATTAATAACAACATATAATTTTTGTTGTCACAAATAGCCAAAAATTAACCTTTCTAAAGATACCTATTTATAGAAATTGGTACAGTAGTTCAACCAAAAAAGAGACATCCAGCCAGCCAGCATATTTGACTATTAAAATATATGATTGATAATAATTGGTGTATATGTATGTATATATATATATTTACCAGAAATATATATATTTTTAATGGCATTAATGCCAGAATATATATATATATATATATATTTATAATTTACCTTTAGCAAACATTGGAAGAATATCTGGACTGCCCCAAGCCCATGTATATCTGCTTTCATTGAAAACTGAATCAAATTCAACAGGATTTTCTTTCCAACCTTTAGTAACAGCACTTACATCTTCATAAAATCCTGCTGCAATTGCTACATGACCTGGTCTTGATTCAGTAGGAACACGAGTATGAGAAACTCCCCAAGCACCTTTGCTATTCAAAATATCCCTATTGATATTTAAATAATTTTAGCAATCAATTATTTTAAAATATTGAAAAATTATATAAATTATATATAAAGTATATTATCACTTAAATTAATGTTATGATAAAGCTACAATCATATAAATTCAATCAGTTTTATCTATTAAAACTGCTTATATAGCAAAATTAGAATATATTTTATCAAAACTGTAACAGAAATTAATAATTTTATTTATACAAATGTTATATATATATTGTTTACTTTCATTTATTAATCATGATTTTGGTTATTAAAAATATCTCAATAAATTTTTATGAAAAAACATTTTAAATTACTAAAATATTTTTTACATATTCAGATCATTAATTTCTTATTAAAATCTTAAAACATATAAAATAGATAATATTCTAATAAAAACACTTTAGCCTACTAATAAATATTATCAAGTTAAATTATTATAATATAAATATAAATAGTTTCCAATTTAATCATAAATAATAAATTTATATGTATAGTATAACAATAGATATAAACTCTGCTTAAACATTAATATTTTAATTAAACATAAACACTGCACTATATACAATAAATATTCAAAGATTAATACAATCAAAACTTTAATTCGAAAATGTTTTTTATTGGTAACTTTAATCCTCTTCAATGTATAGAACAAAATATAAGAATACACAAATATTTGAATTACAACTCTTAAAATTCAAAGAGACGTATGTTACAATATTTTAATACTATAGGTATCATATATAAATAAACTTGAAAACAAAACTTTTAGCTAAAACATAATTAAGAATAATCCATGCAAAATGAATATGCACATTTTACTTTAGCAAATTTATATTAAAATTAAGAATGCGATGCAATAAAACAACGTAGCAATATTTTTAGTATCAAAAATAACATTAAATATATTTTATTTCTATTTTCATATACAAAAGTAATGATAATTACAACTATCTTACCTTAAATAAGGCGCTCTACTTTCTCCTTTCTCGTCTAATTCAAAAAATTTGTCTGCTCTCAAACCGTCAGCCACAAACAAAACAACTCTCTTCGCTGGAGGAGTCAGCGATATATATTGGGGACTCAATCCGTGTATAATAGGAGATTTAAAATATATATCGAATATAGAAATCAGAAATATTATATGTATAGTGATTCCTAAAATTGTAACCCATAAAACCGAGATTGAATTTGAGAAGAAAAAAGACATACCGATTCGCAAACTGGATTACAACATTCTGAAACCGTTCCAATCACTGTCCGGATATGGAACTAAATAGTCACGTGATTCGAAAATAATGTAGTAATTTTTAAAACTATTTTGTAAATCTTTTAAATAACATAATTTATAGCGTTTTAAGAAAAGTTTATTTAATTATTGTCCTCATATAGTAAATGAGCATAAACTATAGCTTCTTTAAACTGTATTATATATCTAAAATGATTTGTCTAAACTACGTTTATTTTTACCAATTTTACATATACTTTAATTAATATAAAATAAAATACAAAATATATATTTTTATTTCGTAATTTTCAAATAATTCCAAATTTTCAGATGTTTTTTATAATATACGATATTAGTTTTATATTTCACCGCTTTGTGACGTTATTCAGAAAGTGGAGATTTTTTTTTCTATGAAATGGTGGACGTGAGATAAGAAGTTGATATGCTATGTGCTGATTGCTTTTAGCTATAACGAAGAAATTAATGAAAAAAAATGGATCAGAAAAATTTAAATAAGCTTCTAGATCAACAGCAGAAGGTGTGTTAGGTGTTTATCTTCTTATTATAAAAAACTGTGATTCATAAATTTTATTATAATTTATCACATGTTAAAAAAATTGATATGAATATAAATTTTGTAAAAATATAATTCAGTAAACTGATGTATAGTATGGTGAGACAATTGATAATGAGTTATTGCAAAAAAATATATACTTGAAATATTAATTATTCTTTAATAAACAAAGTTCAAAACAAAAAAAAAACAAAACAACAACACAAAAAACAAGCTTCAAAGCCGAACCGAAAAAATTTTTATTTAAAGTACTTTCAGATTAAAACCCATTATCAGTAAAATTTTTACTGATGATGGGTTTTTTAACCTGGAAGTACTTTAAATACAAAGTTTTATCGGTTTGGCTTTGAAGCTTGTTTTTTGTGTTTTTGTAATTATTCTTTATTTGTATTTTTAACTTCACAAAAACTAACAAATTTATAATTACATAGAAAATATTTTAACTGACAGATTTAGAGTTTGATTAATAAGGAAACAAAAAAATTATAAAGAAATATATTTCTGATTATATTTTTTAGTTTAATTTCAAAATATAATTGAAAATCATGATTCAGCAATATTTCTGATAGTCTTGAATCCTTCAATAATAATTATAACTTTTTAAAATCTAGCACGAAAAATATTTATTGAAAGATTCAAGTTATCAGAAATAACATCATCATAAACAATTGTATAGTTAAGTGTATCTCAAAATAATATAACTTAATAACATCAGTTAATTTGAATTGTATTAGATACTTAAATTGAAATTAAAATAAATCCTGTATTAGTTGATTGATTTTTCTTTCTTTCTAATATATCTTTGAAGATTAACATACAGTTACTGACAGGCTTGAAGATATTTGTGTTTGAATGCAAAATAAAGGATGAAATTAAATGTTGAT
Organism: Androctonus mauritanicus; assembly: GCA_011317285.2. Classification (NCBI taxonomy): domain Eukaryota; kingdom Metazoa; phylum Arthropoda; class Arachnida; order Scorpiones; family Buthidae; genus Androctonus; species Androctonus mauritanicus. The sequence goes on from WUQG02031703.1 coordinate 4,973, forward strand.
ACATTTGTGTCATTGTTTAATATACTGTTTTTATTTTGTATTGTATACATTTATTATAAATTTAAAAAAATAATGTATATTAATAATTAATATTGATTTGATAAATTATAAGTTTCATGATTTGTTTAGTAATCTGAAATACCTGATTTCTTATTAAAATTTGATAACTGTCTTTTATATCAATTGCATGAATAGAATTGATAAATTCAGTTTAGAATTATATTATTTTTTCTGTTTTCAAGTAAAATAAAATATCACAACACAACACAACAACATCATCTTATATGTGTTATTTTAACACAAATAACACATATAAGATTTTACTACTGACATTTTTAATTGCAGCATCAAAATATTACCATTTTTAGCCTCTTGCACTAAAAGAATATAATTGTTATAAATACAAAAATATTAACTTACAAATAAGAACACAAAACCCATGTTATTATATGCTTGTATCATTATGAAAGAACAGATATATGCTTTCATAATGATGCTAGAAAAATAACTGCTTAAGTATAATAACAAAAAAATTTAGGCATAAAGATTAAATAAGAAAATTCTCTTAAATACAAAACAACGGAATAACAAATGGTAGTCAAGTAAAAAATAGTAGAATTAATAAAAATATAAAAATTAATATCATAATGGTATAAGAATTAAATTAATATGATTTATGATGATAAGTTGGATTCTATACCAAGAGTATAGCAGAGAGCAATAGCTATATCTGAGCAGTGATTGGACACTGAACGATGATAATGGTAGCTGGTTAGTTCTAATAAGAGAAATGCAGTCAGGAATTTAAAGGATAGTATAATAATAAATATTATGAATGTCATTGATATAGTAACATAATGCATGCAATTTTTAATACAGTATACTCCTGATTAACTGGGATAGTTGGAAAATGAACTATCCTGGATAATTGCAAAATATTCAAAAAAATTAGAATTATGGACAATAAGCATTTAATATTAAAAATAAATAAATAGCATTCATATGTATATTCAAATGTTCTATTATTTAGTGTAAAAAAATGATACAAAAATTATTTTCAGCAAGAAATTATTTCAGTATTTGTAATTTTAATTTGATTCTAATTTTTATTGCCAATTATTATAGCTATAACAAAGAAATGAATCTGAGTTTATTTTAAAATCTTTCAGATATTGCATCTGATGTAAAACATTGATAATTAAACATCATTTCTGGTTGCAGAATAACCCAAATAATCAGGAATCTACTGTATATGATTATTTCATCTTATGAGTTTGTATCATACTACAATTGCCATTAGAAAAAAAAAAATAGTGTATGATAGATTTTTGACATTATGTATATGAATTTGTTTAGTTGTTTTTTTATGGATGTATATATATTTTTCCCAAACATGTAACTGTAACTGTTAAGCTTTAGATGTTAAATTATATAAATATTAGTATTTTATTAGATTATTTGAAATTTTCATTATGTGATGTGCTTATATTAAAAGTACATAGAATAAACTAAAAAAATTTAAATTGTTAATTTAAATTATTTGCAAATTATTTTGTTAGTATTTATTTGTAAATTTTTTATCATCATCATGAATAGAAAAAAATATTAAACCATACATCAATCTGGTTTTAAGATAAAATACTTTTAGCTTACAATGTTAGTTTTAAAATATGACTACTTATTAAATGAAAGCAAAATTTCATGTTATTAAGTTTGCATATTTGTAGTTCAAACCTACATTATTTTTATTTTCTTGGAAGTTAAATAAACTTTCTATTTTCTAGATGAATAGAATCAAATATATACAAAAGAATTTTATAATTTGAATTGAAAATTTTATCTAAAAATCCATCCCTATATTTTCAAATCTCAATTCTATTAAAATTTGTAAATCAAGAAAAATCTTTTTTTTGCTTTTATCAAATTCATATTATTAAGTTCATTATAATATTTAAAATGAAAAATAGTAAAATCTAAATTTAATGAAATAATAGAAAACAAGTATTAATAGTAAATGTCCTTAAATTGCAAAGGTTTCCTCTGCTCATTATTATCTATATGCATGTACTTTTTCATGAAACTTGTAGTCATGTAATATTAATGCCAATAATTATTTTTAGGAAGTTTAAATTCTATTTTTAATACAGTGGAGCATCATTAATCTCATATCATTGAAATTATAGATATACTGATTACAGACTTTGTCAGACTATGGAATTTTCTAAAATGAATTCATAGTAATAGTGTAAAACTGAGAATATGATAGGAAATAACATTTTTGGAAATCTCAATCTATGGAGATAACTTTTCAATGGAACATGGACTAAATCCATGTTGATGTCATGCTTTATGTATTTTAGACATCTTTTTTAATATAATGGATCTGCCAATTTACCACTGGTTTGACATACTCATCATGTTTTATATAAAATAAGGACACAATAAGGAATGATATTAAATCAATTAGTCTTTAATAATGCAAATTATTTATATGTTACATAATGAATGCTTTCAGTTTCAATACAGAGAGCAACTTGATTCATATATTATTAATTCTAAAGTTGTATTAGATTATTGTTTTATTTTAATTTTCATACTTATTACACATAATGATGATCTGTCACTCTATAGTACATGACCTATATCTTTCATTGTCATTTTATGCATGTATTTAATACAATTTAATGATTTTATTTAACATAATAGAAGCTAATGATAATTTTAAAAAAAGAAATAAATAATAAAAAAAATAAAATTGTAGAATAAAAATTTCCATGTAATTGCTTGGTTTCAGAAAAGCATATTTAAAAAGTTTTTTTTTGTATCAGTTTCATAAAATATGATTGACAAATGAACTGCCAATAAAACATTATTATTTATAGTTGTATATTACCATGCCATTATTTCTTAGTTTGAGTTTTTGCTTAATGAATTTCCAGATTTACATATTTTTTTAAATATAAAGTATTAAAAATGAATATTAATTGCAATAAGTAAATACTAAATATTCATAAAAAGGCATTTCAAATTATGCTATATAATGCATTATGACTGGATTTGTAACAGAAACTGTCATCTGATACAAAATCAGAAAATCAAAATGATAGATTGAGAAGTGGAAATAAAACTCTCTCTGGCCACCATGAGTTTATCAGTGCATTATGTAAATAACTTTCATTTCAGGATTGTTTCCAGTTCTGTATTCAGTTCATTTCAATTAAAGCTCATTTACTTAATGTCAATAATAAAATAAAAATTCTTTAACATTTATATGACATAAATAATTTCTATTATTATAATTTGCTTGATTTTAAAGACCATATTTTCATTTCTTAAAATAAATAAATCATTGTCTAATCAGAAACTATTGTTTTGTTGAACTTAACTTTATTATAATCAAATTTCATCATTTAGAACAGAATCCCTGATTTTAATGTCTATGAGAAATCGATTCTTGATTTATAAATTTGTTCTTTGAGCTCACTTCAATAACAAATGAACCCACAAAGTCCAGAAGTACTTGTATCAAATTAAGTCTATCAGTCTATCAAATTATAAGATAGTATTTAGCTTATCTTCATGTTTCATTTTAAATTGCTTTTTAACACAGATTTTATATTATTTTAATAGTTCTTCTGATATTATTTTATGACTTGTGATACTTCATAAAGAAAATCTTTGTCAGTTCAACTTTTTTTTTGATTATTGATAGTAAAAATTTTTAAGAAAAATCCATTAAAATATATATATATCACAATTTTTAAATTATAATCAGCAAATTTATTTTTATCTCCTTTAAACTATGTTTATTTTTCATGTTTCCTTGACAGTTATAAATTATCTGATATTTCAAAAAGGGATTTTGCTGGCTTTTATAATTAATAACTCAAATTGATTTTATTGTAATTTCTTTATCTAATATCTGTTCAATTCCTCCAGGTTTTTAGAATGTTTTCTTTGCTTTCAAAATATCCTTAATGTATTTAAACATTAATTTTAAACATTTATATAGACTGTTAATAATGATAAAGAATGGATGAATTTGTTAATATCACAAAATATTATTAAATGTATTTATAGCATTATTTACTTTTTTATTGTTAGGTATGACTGTAATGACAATGACTGCAACTGATTATGATGATCCTAATGAAGGTTCTAATGCCAGATTGAGATATTCTATAGAACAAAATCAAGTAAATGAAAATGGTGAACTAATTTTCACAATAGATGAAGAAACTGGAGTTATAGCAACTGCAGTTTGCTGTTTGGACAGAGAAACAAATCCAGAATATACAATAAAAGTTGTAGCTATGGATGGTGGTGGTTTGAAAGGTGATGATGATGACAATAATGACTTTTATGTATTTTTAGCAATGTTTCAATTATAAGTATTTATTTTATAGGAACTGGTACAGCTACAATTAAAATTAAAGATATTAATGATATGCCACCTGAATTTACTAAAAAGGAATGGTCAGTTGAAGTAGATGAAACTGAAAGTGATGATATACCAGAAACACCTATTCTTGTTGTTTCTGTAAATGATGGTGATCTATTAGAAACAAATAGATTCAGTTATAAAGTTATTGATGGTGCATTTGGAGCTGATAAATTTACAATGGTTACTAATTCAGATGGTACTGGATCATTAAAAATTGCTAAGGTATGTTTTAAATTTTTTGCATATTTTTTGTTTTTTAATTAAAATTGTCATATAAATTCAAATAAATATTTGAATAGAAATATTAATAAATATTTTTAAGATGTCAATTATTTATAGATTGATTAAAAATAAAAAGTTATTCATTATTAAAGGTATTAGGTTTTCTAATTTGATTTACTTTGGTTATATAAATAGCATATATCAGCATTCAAGCAAATAGCAAAGAAATATTTTATTTTTTGTAATGAATAACTTGTTTTCTGAAATATTTTTTATTTCTACAATATTTTTTATCATCATCATGAACTTTAGGTAACTTTTCTGTCAATATCTGGACTTTTCTATTTACATGTTCATTTATATCATCATATAGATATCATAACATTTTATCTTGCTACAGATATGGAGTTATATGGTGAATCATGTTATACTGATAAGTGGTATGTAGGTTAGACCATGTTTGCTTAAATGTCATGTGCCTGATTCTCATTTATTCAAATTTCACTTGTCTGAATTGGATTCACTTGCTCCCTGTTTTTGTTTCTCACTTGCCTAAATCTTATTTGCTCAGTCAGCATTCTCAAATGTAAACTGAAATCAAAACATATTTTTCTAATTTTTTCTTTCAATTTTGACTTATTTATAAAACTTTTAATAATGCATTGAGATTACAAATATGCAGTACTAAATTTTTTCACTCTGTTTTACGCCATCAGTATGGCAGCTAGTAGAAGAGATATGTGCATTGTTATTCCTTTTATTCCTTATACCATTGTGAAAATTCTTCTTCCTTTAGTAGCAGCACATTATTGAATTTATAGGCTAACTTGAGGAGACAGTGTATTAATAAAATTATTGAATTTGTTTCAAGTACAAATTAGATGCATTGTACATATTGTGAATGACCCTTGGAATTTTCTATTTATTGAAAATAATAGTGTTGGTTCCCTATCTTCCATATTTTAATGATTTTTTTATGGAAATTATTATTTCAGTTTGTATCATTTCAATCTGTGTCACATTTTTGAAGAATGCATCTCTGACACAAAGTGAGATCTGGGTATACTAAATATCAATCATATTGTTATAAATAAAAATTTCTATTTGTAAATAATTTTATATATTAGAGATAGTTAAAGCAGGAATCTAATATAGTGGGTAAAGCAGCAAAATAAAGAGAGAGAACTGGATAGAGGCTATAAAAGTTTAAAAGTAATTGAACGAGAAATAGATTAATAATAAAGTAGCAGGTATAATTAAAAATTGATGATGATAAGATCTAGTGTGTATAATACTAATAATAATAAATAGTAGGAATAAATTCAGTGTAATACAATGATTAGTTATCTCTGCTCTCCCTCT
>WUQG02031714.1:0-11000 GCA_011317285.2 Androctonus mauritanicus
AAGACAGACAACAGCAGATTGTTCTGTTTCTGTTGTCTGTTTGCTGTTTCTGGTGATGTGGAATCCAAGCTTTAGACAGGTTTTACTATATTAACAAGATGATGGTCATTCAAGACATTAAAATCCAATATCTCTGAAACTATTTGTCGCATATACATGACACTACAGCTATTTGATAAGATTTTAGATGTATTTTAACTACAATGATCTTGTTTAAAGATTTGCGAAATATCGTAGAATATTAGAATTGTAAGTGATTGTATACATATGCTGATTTTGAAATTTTCGCATAGTTTACTTACAAAATGGCGATATTTTGAAATTATAAAAATTATTTTTGTCGCACATAAAAAAATATTATAGTCCGATAAAAACTTTTTACAAAAAATGGCTAAAATATTATTTATCACCGGTTAATATTTTTGTTTTCATATTCTCATTTATAAATAGGATTATTATAGGCGAAGTATAATATGAAGACATTAAGAAAATTAATTTCTTTATCACTATTATTATTAACTACTTTATTGTAATTGTTGTGTTTTATAATAAAATATGGGGAAAATATAAAAATATTTATTGTTTATTATAAATATTTCCAAATAAAAAAAAAAAGATAAAGCTCAGGAGAATGTTCATGGTTTTTAAAGATGGACGAGTGTTTATAGAGTCAAAGATAAGCTAGAAATTGTGCAGTTTACGAACTAAAACTGTTGAAAAAGTATCGAGATAAAATATTCACACAATCAAGATTTCTATCTACAGCTTGTTCAAAAAATAAAATTCAAAAAATGAAAAAGTTACTCCGAGGAAATCAACCACAATGCAGAAACATCTAAAACAAAATTTCTATATTTCTTAGTTTTTTTTGTTATATTTTTTGATAACTGAAAGAAACAGAATTATAGATAAGCACATAAAATGTTGTTATCTTCAGTTAATTACAATGTTTTAAACTTTCTTTTATATCATTTTGATTAATGAACAGATTAACCTTTCTTTCATATTCAATTTTTTGGATAAAGAGCTTTGATAAAGAGTTGTTACCCTTTAAACTTTCGATCAAATTATATCGAAATTTTATAACTTATTATGCTTTGCAGAGATGACGAATACATGTTCTCAACTGAAATTACTATAAAAAAATAATTATAAATTTTAGAATATTTGCTATTGAATTTAATCATAATAATGACGTGATTAATTAGATGATTTAACTTTTTTTTCGATCAAATACGAGAAAAATCGGGTGTACTTTTTTATTTTAAAACTTTAAGACATTAACGATGTTTTCGGAAATTAAACATAAAGATATCGGAAGGATATTTGCAAATGTAATTAAGAATGTTTAGAACTTAGAAAGGAGTAATTTTCGGTTTTGTTTTATATATTTCATAACTGTTCGGTAACAGGTCCTTTTGGCGTTATCTGAGTCACTTAATGGCAAACCACAATGACAAGAAAATTGCCTGGAAAAGATTTTTCTAAATGGATGCTAGGGTCATCGATTTTCTCCTCAACTAAATACAAATCAATGTATAAAAAAAAAAAGCTTTTATGGTGATTTATGTATTCAAAATATTCGGAGAAACTCTTGTTCTCGTTTACATCGCAGCGATTAAAACCGAATAACTGCGCTATAAAGTTATTTTATATCACTTATTTAATAATATATTTTTATACATAATATATTAAAAACAAAGTTTTTATCCGAAAGAGCATACTAAATCGCTTGCCAACTAAAAAACAAAAAAATAAGTATGAAATTCCTGATTTTTCGCACAATCTTCCAAACATCTGGAAATCATATATAATAAAAATAGTGTAAATATTACCAGATAATTTTTGAAATTTATTATTATTTTTTTAAGGAAAGTGAACTGAATTTGTTAAAGAAAGTTTGCATGTAAATAGATGATGATATTTAAAGATGGAAGTTATTCTTTACTTACATATATATATATATATATATATATATATATAAGATAATTTTTAATTGAAGTTATTAACGCCAGTAATAAACTTTTTATGAGAAAAGTCGGAAAAAGGCAATGTTTGTCTTTCAATAGAAAAATCTTCCAACGATCATATATCTTAACTCTAGTTTTGGTCGACATTGATTACATCTTCCTGACAATAGTGGCAGCGATGCCATAATGATCCTGTGGGCTTCCGGAGGGAACAGTAGCGACATCGCTCCTCCTGGTAACGTTTATGAGAACTACAGCAGCCTCCGGGAATAAAATGCACAGAATGAATAATGTTACTATCCGTTATAAAGTAGCCAAGTTTGTCTATCCATTGATGTTAATATATTTTATAAAGTTTTTGGATATTAATATTTGTCGCTTATATATATAACCATTAATAGAATTCGTTTAAAATTCTCTACTTATCAAAATCTTTTTAAATTACATTCCCTCAGAGAATATATATATATATATATATATATTAAATAAAACAGTATAAATTCGGAGATAATTTAATTATAAAAACTATTAACTTATCTGTAGAGAATGTTCAAGAAATTTTCTTAATTGATCCAAAGTAAAAATAAATATAACAACCAGGTATGTAATAAGGAAATTCGTTTAAATTCGAAGTTTATATAAACCTAGACGAATATTTTCAAAAAATAAAAATAAAAAATATGGAATAACAAAGTCAAATCATCGGAAATTTTAATCAGAAATTCGAATTCCTCTTTGATATAGAGAAAATATGTTGTAGGAGTCGAACGTTGTATAGCAGAATCGATTGTTTCATTTTCCATTATTCGTACGTTTTAGTTATGCATGTTTTCACATTTGAATTTTTATTTCGAACAAATAAAATGAAGAAATAGAAGAAAACTGTAAATGTATTTTCATAAAACTTTATTTCATTTTTTTTTTTTTTCTAGTAGGAAATTACTCTCAGTTTAGATATTCTCTATGGAATACGTAACAAAATTTTGAAAGCGTCTAAATCACACGGAAATATATTTCGGATGAATTTTTTATGTTTTAAACATAACTAAACAAGAAGCTGTTAAGTCGGAAGTTGAAAACGATAATAATAAAAACATATACAGTAAATTACTTCTTTTTTTTTTTTTGTTCTTTTAAGAAAGAATTCACCACCGACCGAAAATTTTATATTCCAATCCACGCCATGTTGAATTTATGAATTTAAAATAATTGAACTTCGGATTTTAATAGTATAATACGTAAATAATATATTATTTCGTTTGAAAATTATTATTTTGACTTCCATCAAAACTTATTAAAGTGATCGAAGCGAGTAATTTAATATTTAAATGACAAAAGTTTCTACAAAAGTGGATTACGCCACGCTCTCAAGTTAGAAATGTCGATAAATCATCTTTCCGAATTTAAAACGCATTTTTATGACGAATTTTTTTTTTCTTTTTCTTAATGCGTTAACAGTTTTTTTTTCCCTCCTCAATTTCGGTAGTAGTTTCTAAAAAAAGAACGATTAAACACCGAAATGATAAAAATACGAATCAACAAGGAACATAATACATCAATTATCAGAGACGTTCGCACGTTTGGAGGTATGGTCCTAACACCTCCAATCCATTTCCCTTATTGCTTGTTCAAGTCAGTGAAGCAGTGAAGAGGTACTTTCGTCTTCCATCAGTGTGACTCTGATAAAAATTTTATGAGTTTCTTAAAAATAAAAATTTAAATATTCTTTCAAAGGCAGATAAAAAAAAAAAAAAAAATGTAATAAATTTTTTTAATGATTAAAATAAATGGTACAAATCTCGTTGCTTATATTTTTATTTTTATAATTTTTATGTCTAGTTAAATTTTATTAGTGTACGTCCTGATAATTTATCGATTAGAAAGTAAAGAAACATTTATCTTTTATGTTTAATTTTATTGTTTTTTTTTGAGCGATTATGTACGAACTAAAGATTTTAAAGACGAGCTTAACAATATTTTAAAATCTGTATAATCCTTTTTAATAGGCTAAATGATAAATTTAAACGGATTATAAAACAGTTTTGGAATAAAAAAATAAAAGTTATATGTGTAACAATTCCATCCAAGCCTTTTTTTTATATAAAAAATATATATATATATAATCCTCATGCAATTTTAATAGATTTTATAGTAAGATATTGTCAAAAATATGTTACAAACGATCAGAAATAACATAATACACTCGGATTTTTTTGTCGATAAAAAAGGGAAGAAGTAAATTTATTTAAGGGATTAACATTTTAATTAAAATAACTTCATTGTCGAATGGTGAAGATATACGTTTTAAGTTATTAAATTTCGTTTTAATCACTTATAGACTTCGAAGTAGATTTTTGTGCGGAGTATAGAAAAGGTTAATGAAAACACAAATTTTCTATGTTTTTCTACTCTGTACTTGTCATGAAAATACTAATGAGAAAAATCTGTTCCCAAATGAATGAGTGTTAAATTTTCGTGCTAATTTATCAAAATAAGGAGTGTTGAATAATTGTTAAAAAGTGACCTTTGATAAATCAATGAAAAATTTTTAATTTAGAATTTTTTTTTCTTCGCATATGCAACAGAAAAAGGTTGAAATATTCTAATTATTTTTCACTGATGATCTAAATGAAAAGAAGCGTTTTTTAATTGCATAAGATTTATATTTGATGCAATATTTAAATGAAAAAGTATAGATAAAACTACCATTTTTACAAGTAACTATATATACAGTATATATATATATATGGCTATTTTTGTGCAAAAAATGAATATGATATTTCATTCTTATGCTACAAATAGTTTTGATAATATCTGTAGTATAAATTTTGGATTTCTGCCACTTTGCAAGGAATTACGATGATAATTCGGAATTAATAAGTGTATATAATTTGGTTAACAAGATTGCAATCCCTTAAAATTGCGAAAATTCGATATTTTGCGTATGGACAGGCAAGAAAAGTAATTATGTTTACATAAGATTATTTTATTATAATGTCTAAGAATGATTTTCATCAACAAAATATAGTCAATTTTGCTTTATAGGAATGCTTTTCAAATTATTTTCAGTTTATATACAGAATTTAAATACATATGTTTTAAAGAAAGAAAAATTTTGTTTGCATAAAATGACATTTACCATAGTGAAAATTTGCAATAGACTATATTCTTGCAAAAAATCCTAGATTATCCGAAGTTGGAGAATTTTATCTGAAATTTATTCGACCAAAATTGATTAAGATAACACCAAGATTAAATTTCGGATGTATAGTCGATATACGAATTGAAGAATCAATAGCAAAAGACAAAATAATCTGTATCCAAACCACTCGAAGAATGAGTCTCTTAAGTAGAAAATCAATAAACTTTGATTTAAATTATTGGATAAGTTATTGGATTTTGAGATAATCAAAGAGTTCTTTAAATTAATAAAATAAATCGAAGCAACTAGATCGTTTTCGAATCTGTCATCTGAAAACATCTAACAGACTCCATTTCAAAAGGATTATCCGTCTTATCAGTAAAGGAAGACATTTATGAAAGTAATACAGATATAAATCCTAATCTACAAGTGGTTGCTGAAACATAAACCTTAAAAAACGGAAAAAAATCTCTCATACTATTCTTTAACACTACGTTCAATCATACTATATATAGCGCTTAGCTACTCGCTGTATGATAAAGGGATATTTTACACGAATCTGACAATTTCAGTTTATCTTTTTATGTTTTTTTGACTGTTTCCTAACTTTTTAGAACAGTACAGTATTTGCTAAATTGGAACATTCGCCAATTTAAGAAATATGTTTTTGTCACGTTCTACTATGTGGATAAGAAAGTACTTTAAACGAAGCTGTAAGAAAACCTTTTATATTTTCCAAAAAACAAAAAAAAACAAGATTTTTAGCATCATTTAATAAATTTTCAATATTTTTAAGAGATCATTTATGATATTTATTACTTTATAACTACATATATCCACAAAGATGTTAGATAAAATGGCGTGATTTATTATTACAGCATGGTTTTAATGATACAATTTTCAATATTAAAGAAGAGATTTTTAATGTATATAAGTTTCTTAAATAGTAACTTATGTTAAAATTATTTCTCTTGGAAAAAATGATATTAAACTGTTTCTTTAAAAATATTTTAAGGAATTCGAGAAGCGATTTATAACTTTCTTCATACATTGCGATTTTTTTTTTTTTTAACTGGATTACATTATCGTATCCAAACTAAATTCGTTTTCATAAAACGTCTCATTTATGAAAAAGAAAAAATAATAATAATAATGATGTTTAAAAGTTTTCTAATTTGATATTTATAGAGAGAAATATTGGACGCATTACCATTAGTTAAAAAAAAAATGAAAAACTTTTGTACATGTTTACATAATTTCTTCATTATTACCTTCATTTATCATTTCTAATACGTTTAACAAATACAATAAAATGAGTTCTAACGAATAAATCAGTTCGGCAAAGTATAAATCTTAAGTTTCCATGGAAAGATATTTTTCAGTTTCTTAGTTCTTCATCCAGTAAACCGGAAACACTAAAGTTTAACTTTTTTTACAACTCAAAATGAAATTATCATAGCAATGAATTCCGGTAACGGTTATAAGTTTATCGATGTTTAAAAGAGAAACTTTAAACTTAAAAACAGTTGGAGCAAAAAAAAAGTGCAATAAAATTTAAAGAGAATTTCGAATTTATCTTTAAGATACTCGTACACTGCGAAGTTTTAAGACTTTAGAAATTTATCTCGCTTTGTTGATGAATTATTTATCATTCACAGATTCTCAAGAACTGCTAGAAGCCGAAAACACATTACTGTTTTGCATTCAAGCATTTCTTTAACGGATTACATTACCAATACTACTTTAGAAAAAAGTTAACATCTGCTGACAATATTATTAAATTTTTATTATCATCTCTAATTCGGTATTCAGTTTGCAAAAATTAAAAAAAATATATTTATGTACCAAATTGTGAATTGTACATTATTGAGCTTATTTAAAGCCATTCCTTTAATGTAAGAAGATCTGTTAGCCTAGAGCAAAGTTTAAATAAAAGTTTTCGATGTCATCAAATGCTAACTCATCTTGCCGAGGTAAATTCCTTCAGGCTACGAACCAAGGAAAATAACTATTATTCAGATAATGATGAAACAAGCTCTTTTCCTTCAAAAATAAATCTTGTTCCCGTCTAATGTACGACAATTTTATCGAAAGAATATATATATTATATAGAATATATTGATGGTTTTCGATAAAAAAATAATAAAAAAAAAAAGCGATGCGAAAAGACGTGACAAAATTCTTAGTATCGACACGCAAAATAACCAACTTCTTATTCTGTCTCAATCGAAAACTATAATTATTGACATTCTGGTCCAATGAATTATTGATTAGGAAATGTACTCTAATATGCAAAGTCAAATAAGTAAAATAGATTGAATTTTTAAAATTTTCTTAATGGAATAAAAAATGATCGCTTAAAAAATAATTCAAAAATCAAATAACTTGTTCGGCTTTTTTTTTTTTTTTTTAATAGTAAAATTTTCTTTCTATTAAAAAAAATGATATGGTACTAAAATAATGCTGCTGGCATTAATTTTTGTTTAAACGTATCAGAATCAGTTTAAAGTACATTAGCAAACAGTAAATATTATGTTAGCGCTTGTTTATACGAGAATAGCATTAATTTATTTAAATTTTCTGAAAAAAATCAAGTTTTTTTTAAACTTTTTTTTCAATAAACCCATTTATAGCAAAATCGATGTTTATAATTTAAATAATAAGTATATGGTTATACATTCAAACCCCGATAAGACGCCAGCATCCGTTTGGGGACGATTTTGGCGGTTAATCGAGGTTGGCAGTTTATCGAAAACACGTACAGTATAGAAATGAAAACGAATTGCGAATTTATTAAATTTAATAAAATATAGTGCATGTATATTTAGTATCCAAACTTAATATTTCTAAAAAAAATGTATAGTTTACAATATAGTATACGTGCCGTATATGCAGGCCCGGATCCAATAAGTGCGGGGCCCGATTGGATTTTTTTTGCGGGGCCTTATATATATTAAATATTTAAATAAAATGCAAATTCAATATATATATATAAATCAAATATAATGGATCATAAGATAGGTAAACTTCTACATACATTAAAAAATAAAAATGCACAAAATACAAAAACAATTATATTTTATTAAATATAAATTTACATCATTGAATATGAATATATGAATTTACATATTTCTAAGTTTTTGTTCTGTAAATTCTTCTAAAATAGTTTGAAAATCCAATTTCCTTGCTTCTTCACTTTCAATCGACATAATTGCTAAACTATTTAATCTATTCTGATTCATTGTCGATCTCAGATAGTTTTTTATTAGCTTTAGCCTGGAAAATGATCTCTCTCCAGAAGCAACGCTCATTGGAATTGTTAAATATATTCGGAGAGCAATAAACAAGTTTGGAAATGCCGTTGCTCTATCATTTTCCGATAAAAATTTGAACATTTTAAATGGATTTTCAAAAAATTCTGATGGAAGGATAGATTTTAAAGCTTCCATTTCTTCAACTAACATTTTTTCCATCTATATCAGCTTCCTTCACTGTTAGTGCATCATTTTCTGTGAACCTAGAATCTGTTAGAGAAATTTCTAATTTAGCTGCATGTTTTTGTAGTGCTTCTTTTTCCATATTTTGAAATTTTCCCAGAAACCCAAATAAGTCGTTATGATTTTTCAATTGTTCAAAACGATCTTTTAGTGATTCTGTAGCTTTATCTAAAACAAAATTAAAAAAAGATATCTTGTATGCGTTTATCGGATCTACAATAGGTTCATCATCGCCTTCATAATTGAAATTTTTCTTTCTTTTCCGAAGCTTTTTATTTTGAAGTTCTGTAGATATTTCCAAATCTTCTGCAAGAGTTTTTGCTTGAACTAAAACTTGTTCGAATCCAGTATTTCTGTAGTCGCTTAACCATTTTAAAAGTTTTTCAAATGAAGAAAGTGCAATGGATACATCTACAGATTTACTTTGAAGTTCCTTGCTTACATAATTGACTTGGAACAGTAAATCATACCAAAAAGCCAGTGAAACTAAAAATTTATAGTCTTTCATTGCATTTCCAAGAGATTCTGCCTCGCTTTTAATTTGTGGACCTTCGGAAATTTCTGATGTTTCGAAAAGAGCATCATAAAATTCACCTATTTGGTATCTCACTGCTTTTACGCTTTGAATCCGACATTCCCACCTGGTATTGCAAAGAGGCTTCACAGTAAGTTCTTTTACATATTTGAGAAGTACTAACCATCTTGTTGAAGATGCCGAAAACAAAACATATAGGCATTGGAGAATACCAAAGAAGGTTAAAGCTTCTGGGCAAATTTTTGCTACATTTCCCAATACTATATTATAATTGTGACAAATGCAAGGAGTAAAAAATGCCCTTGGATTTTCTTTTAAGAGTCTAGCTTGAACACCGGAGACTTTACCCTTCATGTTCGAACCATTGTCATAGCCTTGCTCTCTTATGTTGTTGATGTCAAGCCCTAAACTTTGAATTTCTTTAACACAAAAAATAGATTTTCTCCTGTGCTGCTCTCTACATGTATAAATTTGATAAATTGTTCATATATAGCGATATTCGAGCTTGGTAATGTTCCATCCGAAACATATCTGATGCTAAGAGACATTTCTTCTTGATGACTGACATCTGGAGTACAATCCAGAATCACAGCAAAATATTTTCCATATTTTATTCTATCAATAATTTTATTTTTTAATTTTTTGCCTATTAAGTTTATTATTTCATTTTGTATTGTTTTGCTTAAATAACTTTGGTATATTTGTTTTGTGGCGATTCTTTGTTTATGATCCTGCATTACTGGGTCAAATTTTCCAAGTAATTCAAGTATTCCTAGAAAATTTCCATTTCGTGCATCGCCTAGGTTTTCGATGGATCCTCTAAACGCGATATTTCGTTCAGCTAAAACTGAACTACAGAAAATAATCTTTCAAATATCTAATACAAACGAACTTTTTCTTGGTTCAACAACTTCTGTTGAACATTATCCATTGTTTGCTCAGCAGAAAGTCTTTTTTGAAGCTCTGTACATTTTAACATAGCTACCAAATGATTTTTTGATTTTTCATGTGTGGCTAATCTATTATATATATTTGACCAGTTATTAAATCCTACAGTGGCTAGTGCAATTGAGGCACCCATACTGAATAGCCGACAATAAAAACAAAATATTCTGTCTTCTGATTCAGAATATATTATCCGAGGACGGTTTATTATTTCACCATTCGTAAGCTTTCTTTTCAGACGCAGTTTTGAAAAGTGTGTTCCATCCTCTTGGCGCGGAAACTCATTTAAGATAATTTTTGTAGGACCTTTTTTAACTAAATAATCTCTTATTTGTTAAGTAATAATCTCGGGCCAAAAAGCGGGATCATCAGTTATATTCAGTTTTTCCATTTTCATTCCAATATTTGCTTCTTCCGGTTCCGGTCTGTGTAATTGTGTTTCTTGTTTATTTTTTACCTGTTCTTCTTCATCTTTATCATCATTTTCTCCTTCATTTTTGTCATTTTCTTCTTCAACTTTGTCATTTTTTTTTTCTTCACCTTTGTCATCATTATCTATTTTTAAAAACTTGTTCAAAGCACCTCTGAGTTTTTCACTTTCGATTTTCCTTTTTGCACTTAATTTCCTTTTTAGACTACCACTTTTATGCCAAAAAACGAATGAGTGGGCCGAGTAAGCCGCATATAGAATAGAATAATTGAGAGAGAAAATAGTATTATCCGATTAAACGTTGTCAAAAACGACACTTACGGGTATCCGTTTTCTATATTATAATGTATATATATTATAATAAACATAATAATAAATCTCATCCATCAATGCGAACTTAAAACAAATATATTTTTAATTATTTGAATAATTTATAATTTATCCTTTATCGTCAAAAGCAATTTGCTTTAAATTTCGAAAA
>WUQG02031725.1:0-11000 GCA_011317285.2 Androctonus mauritanicus
AAGTGGCGGGTCCTGTAATATTGCCAAAATGAATGGTACTGATTGGTCAAGCGCGATGATTAGTGCATGCATATATACAAACTCAATGGCCGAGAGAGGGGGCTGGTGACAGATCAGTCCAGAGATAACTTACCTTCAGTCTATGATAGCATCCTGGTGGACAGAAAACTTTGGCTGATTTTCTAGTTAAAAAATAATGTTTTTCTTTTTCATTTTGTAAACATTAAGCAATAAACGTGTTCCATTATTTTTACTTTTCACCCTTTTATTATTTTTCATTAGTTTTAGGTAAATATACAAATATTTTTGTTTTAACAAAATTTGATAGGAACAAATTACTTATTTTCCTATACAAATAATGTTTCATTTGGTGTGGATTCATCTAATGCGGTATTTTAGAGGAACCAATTAATAGTAGTAAGTGAGGTATTTCTGTACTAATAATAACCACTGGTAACATTTTCAGCCTTCTATGGACCTCCTCAGCCAGTTCTCTCAAATAGCTAGAAGCTCATTTGAGATTACTGGCTGAGGAGGGCAATAGAAGGCTGAAAATGTTACAGCAGTGGTTATTATTAGTATATGTATTATATATCTAATAATAAAATAATGTATTTTTTCTGCTTAAAGTGCTTATGATTCCTTAAATTTATCTTGAATAATATGGAACCATTATAAGTAAATTAATTTATAAAAGATTATTTGCATGAAAAGTAATTTGCTTTTACTATATGTTTTTTTAGATAGTAATATGGAACCTCTTAAATGAGATTCTATATTAATTTTTCCACATGAAGTCAATTTTTTTGTAAATAAACACAATCCTATGTATTATATCAAAGAATACATAGGATTCACTCACTCACTCACACACACACACTCACACACAATATGCAAATGCAAAATATGTATATTATGCAATAGGCACTTTTATATTAATATATTGATTCATAGTTCACATAAAAAGTATTGTATTGTAGCTGTACTGTCAGTTAATTTAATATCAGATAAATCAAAAATAAAAATTTTGTGGCAATCATATCATGCAATCAAATTTGATATTTAGTTGGTATATTGTTAATCTAGTGAAGAGAATGAACTTAAAAATATATTTTAGAATTAAATCAATTATCAGATATTTAAAAATACTATCACATTCATATGGTAGTAATTAAGACAACATTGATCATAGAAACCCAAAGTTCTATGTCAAGATTATAACCATCACTAGTAATCCTACTATTCTATACAAGTATCACCATATTTGGAACGTGTAATTTTGATTTTACTTATAAAAATAAAAGTATTTGAATATTTTGAACTTAATATTCGAAGTTTTAACTAACCAATCATCACACTGCAAAATACTATTAATATTAAATTGAAGATATCAAAAATAATTATCATTATTTCCAAATGACATTTATATTACAAAAATTTAAATCATTATCCCTATGCGAAAGTAAAATTAGGATCAACATTATCAACACGAAAAGAATATACAGTAAACTGTTTATATATACACGTGACGAAGATCTAAGCCTAACTCACTCGTAAATTTATTAATTTGTGCAAAAACTAAAAAAATGTTTAAATTCATAATAATTGCCATTATACTCACATTTGTTCGAAAAATATTCTGTTAAATTTCACAATAGCAATGATTTCTTTTTGATCAATCAAGTAACACTAAGCCTAATGAAGAACAAAGCATAGCAAGAGCTGTTCATTGCTAACCCTAAACGTTAGGCTTAGATATAGGACTAAGCCTAAATGGACTTCATGAAAGGATACAGCCGTTACCCAAAAGTTCGGAATCTTTTTAATCAGATCATTTCTTTTTTCAAAAAAGGGTTTCCTTAACTTGTTATATTTCTGTTCTACCTTTAAGTATTTCTTCGCTGGCTTTTTCGTTCAAGGCGTCTATTTCGTTTTGGCATGCGTCGATCTCTTCTAGCGCTTTCTGTGTTTCGGCATCATAATCTCTGCTTTCATCGCCTTCCCCACCAGAAACAGATCCTTCGATCTTTCTTACCTTCTTCGGAGTTGCTCCACTTGTAGACATTACGAATATTTGAAAAAATTAACACAAAACCCAATATTAGGGGATTCACAGCACGATCTTTGAATCGCGATCCGATAGACACTTAATGAAGATCTCTATTGCGCCTGCGCAATTAAAATACAGTCTCGTCGTTCAACAAGAGACTTTAGCGCCACAATGAGTCCTCGTTTCTTATTGGTTAAAATAATTCGAAATAACCAATAAACGATGAAACATACTGATCATGTCCATTCACGTCATTTGTTGAAACGAATGGGAATATTTCGTCTCTTAGAGACTATACAATGTTACTGTACAACGTAAAAACTTTTATAAAACAAGTTTTTCTATCGTTATACAATATTATGTTTATTTTAAATATAATTTAATTTATCAAAATAATTCTCTCATTTTATGACAATAACGTATCAGAAAGCTTTCATAAATTCGTTTATTTCTAAAATCACATAATTTATATATAATTTAATACTAATTTTATTTATTTATTAAACATTATAATTAATTTTATTATTAAAACTAATATTAATATTAACAATAAACTAAATTCATTTATTTTAGAAAAATTATTTTATTTATTTTTTAATTAAAATCAGTATATCTTTCGATTTTTGAATTGTATTTTGACCATGGATGCATGATTTTGATAATGTAAATCAATAATCGATTGCAATTATTGATTTGCATTTGCCAAATATTATTTGTCAAATAATTTGTAATATATTAATAATAATTTAAAGTTAGTGTCTTTGAATGTCTATGATAATTGATATGTATTATCCCGAAATGATAAATCATGCGGAACTAATATTTTGTAAAAGCCATTTCAAAATTTAAAATCATTTTCATAAGTTTAATTATAGATAATTCAGCCAAAAATTATTTTAGGCTTATTTTTAAAAAATACTTATTTACTTTCTGATCTTATATTATTTAAATATTGAATGAATAATTTATTTTGTATTAGTTTGATGGAATTGTATACTTATAAAGATTAATTCAATATAAATTATATTATTTAAATAGTGCATATTTATTTTCAATTAAACGTAATTCAATAACCCAATGAATTTCAAATTTCTAAATAAAATAAGACAATGTCAATAATTTTTTTAACTAATGATGTTATAACATTAATTATTTATTGAATTAAGAGAGGAAAACGATTCTCGTCGATTCTGGACAAAATCAAATACTATATTTCAATGCACAAATTTTTGGATGAACTGGTATTTTGAAACTACAAAAATAGCATGTAACTATAAAACACTATGAACTATGAGTGACTGAGTAACCGAAAGAATAATTTTTGATAAACTAATTATGAATATAAGTGCAATATTTAAAAATATTGAACTTATATTCATAATTAGTTTACCGGAAAATTATTATAAAATATTTTTCATGAAAAAATTAATAAATTTTATATGGACATGGCCATAAATTTAAGATTTTTCAATAAATTCAGTCAGCAGTTTACATCTATTATCATCATTGCAAAATTTTTGATTTTAAATTAATCGAATTAAAGTGACTGAATGGCTATACATGTGCTATGAGCTCGTGGTAATATTATACTGTACATGAATTTCAGAATTTATATTGGTTTATTGATGATACTGGATTCCATCCAACAATCATGGATATATAAATCATCAAATATTAATTCAATTGAAAATGCATCGTTTAACAAATTTTGTCATTTGTTAAATCAAAATTTATAAGAAAATATATAAACATCATTTAAAATACTCAAATTATGTTTACATCGATAGAATATAAAAATAGTATTATTTTAATTTCCGCTACAAAAAAGTACCGGTAGTTTAATTTTTAATGAGGTATCTCACTATTTCTCCTCCTGTTGGTATATCACCTTTTTACATCTTATTGAACAAAACGAAGCCTTATGATTAAAAACAAAGGAAACTATATAAAATAGGTACTTCAGACAATATATATATAAATTTCATTAATTTTAATAATACATAAATTTTATCTTTTATGAATTTGCTATCACTATTGCATTTCATGTTTTTTTCAGTAAAAATGTAAAAAAGAAAGAACAAAGTAGATACGGATAGAATTTGATAAACCATAATATTGCTCAGGAACCTCAAAATCAAAATTGCTTCAAAAACCGTAATATTAGAAGACAAGATAAATAAAAATGTATAGAGAGTACGTGTATAACTAAATAAAAATATTTTAAATGAATGTAACAAATGAATACAATATATTATAGGCTAACATTGATCAAGTAATATGAGAAAGTAACAGCTCATAATGAATAAACAGTTTCTTAATCATTTACAATCATGACAAATCTAATTACAATATATTGCTTATAAAAAATTAAATGTTTTCATATACAGTAGCAGCGAGCAGGGAAGATGTCGAACTAAGAATATTCTTTTATAGTTTCCATATACTGTATCATGTAATTATTTGGGATAATTAGTTAAATTAAATAATCAAATTTTGAAGAATACTAATATACGCCATTTTAGAATTCTTTCAACATACTGAAATCTTTTCTACATTCATAGTAGCAAACAAAAGCCGTAGGGAAATTTTGCGAAAAATAGGGAGATTTTCAACCCTTAGGGAAATTTTGTTTCAGAAAACGAAAAATAAATAAATTGCATATATACTATTATAATTTAATATGAAATCATATAAAACAAATATAATAGCCTAAAGTAACATTAAAAGATATACCTATATAAGTTAAATAAACATTGAAGGAAATAGCGATGAAGCTATAGAGTTCAAAGGAAATAAAAAGAGGAAGTAGAATATACGGTCATGGATTAGATTATAATGTTTTTTGAATAAATTAAAAAGAAATGCTGTATTATTTTTAATGATTGTTAGAAATATTCATTCATTTATTGATGAAAGTTTCGAAAGCTCGAGTTTCAGCCGCCTACAATCAATATTTGTTCGATATTGATGTATGGGGGGAAAAATTTCTTTGATAAAAAAAAATTTAATCTAGAAATGATCGGGGGGATTTTTACTCTTTGAGAATAAATTTTACTGAGTTAAAACATAATTTTTATATTTATTCTTTCTCCGCATATTTATTATGCAAAAAAGTAAAATTATTTTATAAAATTGGCAGTTAGATTATCATTACGTGTTATAAAATATTCTGTTTTAAATTGTAAACCTCCTAAAGGTTTTTGTTATGATTTCGATTTAATTAATAATGCTACACTGTAATCACAAAAAATTATTATTAAATAAGATAAATTATTTACGTTAAAAAATTTTAAATAATTAAAAACAAATTACTATTGCAGTATAATAAATGAATAAATCTTATCATCAGCTTATATTTTTTCATGAGTATAGAATCTATTGTGCTAATAGATCATTTTAAATTAATTCTTAATTTATAAAGAGAAATGAATAATTCGTAAGAGCCTAAAATAGTAGAATTAGATGGAAGCGAAGTATAGCCCACAAGAAAATTGAATTTCGTTGTTTTCTGTTTACTAGTTTAAGATATCACACTCTCCCATTTAAATCACGTGCTTAAAATATAACGAATTATCAGATAAAAATCGAAATTGTCAGGCGATATGTGACAACTAAGTCGAGGTTGTTTTCTCATCTTGTGACTTATAAATTTTTTGTTTATTTTTATAATATATATTCAATATATAACTTTAATTAAATTGTTCATACGAAAGAATGGATCCAACAAAACGTAAGCTATAAAAATTTGAGTATAATTAATTGTTATTTTTTCAATTGATTGTAATGAATAAAATCTAAAGATATGTGTTTTTTTTTAATTAAATGTCTTTGCTTAATCCAAAAATTAATTTGAATATAAAAAATTAATATTTATGATAATTTGCGTAAATAAAAATTCAATGTTTTTGTGATTGCTTTCAAAATTTAAAAAATGTAATAATCTATATATTGCATTCGAACCATATATTTATTATTTAATTGTTTTAAATGGTTTTCTGTTAATAAAATATTTTTTACTAACATTGCTAATTAGTAAAGTTTTGAATAATTGTTTATTGCAGTTTTTATTGGGTGTCTAAAAAATGTTTTGTTCTTTGAATAATTTTCAATGTTTTTTTGGGCTCAATTTGTCTTATTTTTCAATTATTTCTGTTTTCTAGTATATCTTCTGTGTTAGTTCTTCTATTAAATTAATTATATTGTATATTTGTATTTAATTAAACACTACTACTACTACTATTAACAAATGATTAAAATAAAAATACCTTTATATTACAGTACAAAATCAACAAATGAACATTTGATTTAAAAAATAAATTGTTATGAGTCATATTCTTTTAATATAAAAGAAATTGGCAAAATGGTAGATTACCTGCTAGTGGAAGGCATGTTGTGTTGCAGTTCTTAATAAATATATATACATATATTTCCGAGACCACAATGTAGTTCCTCTATATGTAGTATGGAGGACATATATTCATTAAAAAAAGCCTGTTGTTTAGTGTGATGCTGTGTGATATAATGTGACCTTCATTCCACCAGCAGCTAATCTACCATTTAGCCAAGAAATTATATAAATATCTATAATATAATTAGATTAAAATTTTCTGTTGGAAATATTCTTTGCTGTTGATTAATTTACAGAAAATTTTATTTTAATAATTTATTTAGATATTAAACACTAAGTTTATAAGTTATTTCATTCTTTTTCTAATATGATTTTTCTCATGATACAATAAATTTGCATTTTAACAAATCATATAAATTAATATGGCTTGTTTGACTATTTTAATATCATTATCAAATTAAATATCCTTATTAGTTTTATTTTTTTTAATGAAATTAATCAAAAGAATCAATTTATAAAAATTATTTTCTGTAGTTATTAAATTAAAATACTGAATAAAATTATAGCTTTTCAAAATTAATTTGAGACTAAAATTAGGTGAAGCGCATAGATTGTTCTGTTATATCTTAGGCCTTTTCTTCATTATTAAATATGAATTACCTCCATGAAAATATTTATTTAAACATTTCATGGAGGTAATTCATATTTAATAATGAAGAATAAGGTATAACAGAACAATGAAAAATGTTTGTTTAAACATTTTCATGAGCAAGTCGATATTTTATAATGATAATATGTTATTGATTCTTGTTCTTTTTTTACATTGAATTATTAGATTTTTTTTAATGAATTATAAAGAATATATAGATAATAATAATATTCAATTTGCTATGCAATGAACTAAAAGTTTTCTTTTACATATTATGACTAATTGTTGCCTGTTCAATGCATTTTTGAGATTGATTAAATTGATGGTCACTACTATCTATCACAGTTGTGGGTTAATGTGAATATAAATTTTGAACACATTATAGAAGGAATAATTTACTTAACTATAAAAAAAAATTTAAAGAAATTTCTAAGATAAAAGGTATAGGGGAGAACAAATATGTCTAAAATCTTATAAATGGTCAGTAATTGTCTTATTAATTTTGATATAAATTTATTACAAAGTTTAAAAATTGCAGAACTTTTGATTTTTAAGTTATAAATGGAGATATATATTGATATTAATTATCACTATTATTAATTATTAAAAACCTATTTCATTGAAGTAACAAATGGTACAGAATAATGTGAATAGGCTATTGTATAAGAATACAAACCAGAATTATTAATAAATTATTTATACACTTTTTCTAATTCATAATACAAGTCCTCTTATTATAAAATCTAAATAAAAATAAATAATAAGCACATTCAGTAAGGTATAATTTCATTCAAAAGTGCTTTTTGCTATTCACATAGCCTACCTCAATTTTGTTGTAAAAGTACAACTTATTGAATCTGCTTATTGTTTACTTTTATTTATTTAATTAATAAATAAATTATAGTAGCTAAATAAAAGAATTATTATTTTTGTTATAAAAATAAAAGAATTTTTTTTTTTGCTTTTCTCATAATTGTTTGTCTTCAAAAAATTATTTTCTAAATTTTGGCCTATTATTTAAAAGAAAGTCATTACATCTCATAAGGCTGTTTTCATCCAGCATTTAATGATCAGCAGATTGAGAAATGACATCATTATATTAATTTCATAAATACTTTAATCATAGATAATTTGAAGGCATAAAACAAATATTTAAAAAATTTATTGTTTTAATATATTATTTATGGCATATAACTTTGCTGCATTATATATTAACTATTCATTTGATTTAATTATTATACTTAATAATATTTTTGTGATATTTATATGGAAATGAATTTCTGTTTACAGTATTTGTTATGATGACTTCCATATTAAGATAGATAAATAATTATATAAAATATGAATAATGTAGGCCTAATTGATTCTGCATTTGAAAACTTGTAATGCACAAAGACTTTTTTCTGCTGAAAGCAACTTCAATAATTTCATTTTTTATATCATAATAAAATTGTAATAGCAGTATGGCCACAATAAAATATTTTTTTTATGTATAAGTGGGAGACAGAATTTAAGGAAATGTACATAATTATGATAAATCTTATTTATTTTTGTATATAAAATTTTTAGTTTAGAATTAATTAATACACTCATTGAAAGGATCTTATTTGAGTAAGATTGTCCTACTTTTACTAATTCAAATCAGTATACTGTGTCTTATTTATTTAATTTAAATTGATTTTTTCAAATAAAAGTTGTATGAATGAATAAATTGCATATACCATCTATGGTAATGCTGATGCATTAATCTTTTTTATTTAATAAAAAAAAAAAAAAAACATTAATGCATCCACTAGCAATGTCCTGTTGCTACATTGGCAGCCATTAAAAAATTTTATTTCAAAAATTCTGTTCTATATAATACAGTACTATATATAAAAAATATATTAATAAAATTACAAAATAAAACACAAAAAACAAGCTTCAAAGTTGAACTGAAAACTTTTTATTTAAAGTGCTTTCGGGTTAAAACCCATCATCAGTAAATACACACACTAAGAGAGAGAGAGCTCCGTTCTCTCTCTCTCTTACTGGTTAGGGTGTATATTTACTGATGATGGGTTATAACCCGAAAGTACTTTAAATAAAAAGTTTTCAGTTTGGTTTTGAAGCTTGTTTTTGTGTCTTTATTTTGTTTCTCGAACCTAGACTCTGTTTACTATTAATAAAATTACAATAGTGTGCATATAATTAACATAAAAATAAAATTTAGGATAAATTTAAATGAAAAAGCAAAGCCATAAAAATAAATATAAGAATTTGATTATAATTAATATACTATGGTTAAAAATATCTTTTTTATCATAGAATTTTAAATATTAAAAAATAGGTCTTTTCAATAAATAATTGAAATATATTCAGTAAACTAAATTTTACTAAATGAATTATTTGCTTATGTTCAAAAATAAAAAATTTTCATAAATTTGAATTTTAATACTGTAATAATAATAATAATAATAATAAGCTATTTAAAAATTATATGTATACTTTAAAAAAAAAAATTTTGAAAAATAATTTGTTGTTATACACATTTACAATTGGCTTTCAAACTAACCTAATAAATAATTAAAACCTATTGAAATTAAATAAATACAAAATGGCATGATGAATAAAATATAATAATACTTAAAATTTTTACAGAGCAATAATTTTATAATAATTGAATATTTAGTTTAATTTCAATTATATATTTGCAAATTGTTTTAAAAAGATGCATTCATATCATCTGTAAAAAACAAATGATTCAAACCAAGTATAGTATAATTATGGTGACCATATTTTTTTGGAGAAAATAAAGAACAAATAAATTGTTTCATAATAAGAAAAATCAGATTGCCATTTATTTGTTTTACTTTTCACTAAAACTGAAAAGCCTGATAACATTTATTATGAAATATAATAAACAACACAATATAATGAGTAACACACCATTTGAAACAATCACATTATTATTTATAAAAAATTTAATTTTGATATTTTTCACAATAATAAAATGTTTTTAATAAATCAGATTTTTGTTTTAAAAACTTATAAAACTATACATATCATGTCAAAGTTGCATTTGATATAATATATGCTTTTAATGTTTCAATTTTTTATTGGATTTTTTCAGTAGTCCATATGTTATTCATTAATGAAAATACCCATTCAGTGGGGCATTAGATCTAAGGAGACAAAAGCAAAATTTGAAGATTTTTAAAATGTTTTTAAACAAAATCTGTTTGTCTGTAAAATATTTAAAAATTCTAACTCATCTATGTTGGCAGATTCATCATTTTGTCTCCATTTCTTTGATCTTTTCATAGGTGACAACACAGAAACATGACACTCACAGAAAATGACAGTGTCATGTTTATGTGGACAGTCTGTTGCACACTTGTATTCAATTTATTATTTCACTTCATAAAATGAAGGACAACATGGCAATTTTAGAAAAAAAAAATTTAAAGGATAAAGAAGTGAGATACAGGCTGTATGTTCACTGTAAGTATAATTAAAACTTGATAATATATCATAAGCATTTAAAATTATTTTATTATACTCTTTAATGAAAAAAGCTATAGCATTTTTCTTTGAAATACAACTATATATCTGGAAATAATAGCTTATTTCTTCCAAAACAGATTTGAAAGAAAAATTCCAAATTGTTCATACACTGGGTAAAAAAGTTTCCATATGCTGTAACTGCATATAATAAATAGCTCTTTATTACAAGAAAATATGATAAATAAGATACAAAACAAAAAAAATATTAAAATTAAAGTATATAGTAGCTTCCTTTACTATAAAAAGTAAAATAATTAAAATAATTAAATGTCAAATTATGAACAAAGTTAAAACAAATAAATTATTAGGCAAAAAAGTTTCCATACAGCAATTAAGTTCACTCAAATGGTAGTTGACCATTATTCCCTGAGGATGACAAAGATGTAATTTGTCGAAAACGTTAGGAA
>WUQG02031736.1:0-11000 GCA_011317285.2 Androctonus mauritanicus
TTAATGTTATCAATCGGTTATTGTTATCAAAATGGACCGGTCCCAAAGTGATTACAATAAGCGGCTTCTACTGTATTTTTATTTATAAACATAATTATTTTTTTGTATGAAAATTTAATTTTAAATTATTATTTCTTAGGAATTTAGTTGCAAGAAACAATTAATAGAACATGCCAGCTCTCATGGAAAAATTCTAACAAAGCATCGCACTTTTCGTGGTATGATTAACCCTCTAAAACCATTTAAATGCAATCTTTGTTACAAATCATTTGCTTCTGATGAACGTTTAATTCGCCACTATTTGGTACATGGAAGTGAAGATTCTAAACCTCTTCAATGTGATACTTGTTACAAACGATTTTTAAATAATTCTGCTCTTGCCTGTCATATTAAAATCCACAGGTAAGTAATTTAAATATTTTATAAAATATTAACTATCCTTCATTATGATTTCAACAAGAATTTATAATTATTCAAGCTTACTTGATTATGTTGATGTAATAAATAGTATAGGATTATTTCTTCATAATGTTTGATATCTGGAATTTTCTTTACTTGGGATGCTTTGTCTAAAATCTACTAAAATATTTAAAAATTACAAAAATATGAAGTAAATACAGTAATTACTCTACCTTTTAAAAGATGATTTTTTGTATTAGTTAATATCAATTAAAACTTCCCAGATATGTGAGAACATAAATTTTCCATGCGTGAAACTTGGCATCAGATACTATTATAATGCTTACAACAAAGGCATCAGATACATATTGCATGTAGATATGGATAAATTGTTTTTATTTAGTATACTAATAGATTTGTCTATTAATTGACAGAGAACAACAGACAACAGTACCCCATCACAATACTGGTGACAATTATATATAAGTTTACCTTCTAAATCATGTTACAAACAAAAGTTTACTACACAACAAAAATTTTATAAACTGACATTTTGAATAACAGCAAAAAACATACAAATTAAAATCTATAAATTATAAACATAAATGAGTTACACAAAACTTAATGTAGGATAATAGTACTTCTTAATATTAGTATATTAGTATTCTGACTAGTACTATTATCTATTAGCATAGATAATAGTACTAGTTAAAGTATATTATACTAATACATAAACAATACTGCAGTTAGGAAAGGAACTAGACAGTATACCCGGTGTTGCTCAGGAATTTCTGGCACATCATTTTTAAGAAGATATTAGTTTCTGGTTTACAATCATTTTTAACAACTACAAACATTAGCCTATTTATAAGTAAAGCTATGAAACTTAAAACTTTTTGGCACAATAATACTGTCATAATGATATCATACATCAGAACTTTTGTGATGTCACTCACTGTGACATTTGATAGCATCATTTATTGTTAATCATATGTCAGAATTTTGTGATGCTGCTTTTTGTTAAATTGTAATGACATCATACTGGTGATGTTTTGTTATGCCATATTGTTACATCACATGTCAGAACTTTTTTGCCATCATTCATTGTCACATTATACTGACACCACAGATTAGTGATGTTTTATGATGTCATTCATTATTATGTTGCAATAACATTATGCTTTAAGACTCTGATATCATCCTGACATCATTCATTGCTACGTCAACAATAGTCTGAAGGATTTAAATATATATTCTAAATTATGATCCCAATATGATCCTTTTTTTAGAGCAATTTTTTGTTATGTTATAGCAGGATTGTGGAAAGTCACTATGCAAACTTTGATCCTAATAGTCCATGTGGTAGCCTATGTGAAACAGACAGACAAACATTGCATTATATATATATAGGGTATATTGTATCCAGTGAAACATGGTGAGGAAAAAGAGATCATCGTTATCCATTTTTTACAAGGGAGAATTAAGTGAATGCAATGTTTGTTGAGTCATTCTTGTTTAACAACTTGATTTATTTGCTTAAGTTTCTGACAATAATGATCTCAACCCTTCTCATTTCTCAGATTATGGCATTCTTTGAGAATTTGTGTTTTCTTCCAGTGAACTTTATTGTTATGTTCCAAGTTATATATAGTTAGGGCCATGGAAGTCCTGCCTAGTCTGATATAACTTTTATGTTCTCATACCCTATATTCAAAGTTCTGATCTAGGCATTCTTCATATTCTTGTTCTTTACTTAACCTGGTGTATGTCAAAAAGAATTAAAAAATTATTGTATTTACAAGCCAACTAATTAAGTTTAATTATATGCAACAAATTAAAATTATCATATCTCTCTTAATTTTCATTGAAATAGTCTGAAATTTTTACAATTTATGTGTTTTTTGTTTTCTTTTTAATAGTATAAGCATTCTTTTGAGTTTTATTTTTTTCAGAAGTTTTTATTCTCTTTATGAGATCACTGAAAACATAATTTTTTTATATGAAATTTATCCATCCAATGAAATAATTGATATATTTTGTGAGGTCCCAGAAAAACCTCCACAAATTAAGTGTATAAAAGAGAAGAAAATAGGAAAAATAAGAAAATTTAAAAAAGGAAATATTTTAATAACAACGAGAAAATTTGATTAGAATAAGGGGGGAGTAGTTAAGATCAAGCAGGCACGAAGTTTAGATGTCCGAGAAGGTGCAAACCTGCATGTAGCACTGCAGTAATCTTGTTGTTTCTTACTGATAACAAGAGAAAGTCTGCTCCGTTGAAGAAAATAACAACTTTATCTTAATTTCGTGTCAATACGGAGTTCAGGAGAACAAAGCAAAATCAACGGGGCACATTCCAAAAATTCCCGATTGAATATGCCTGCTATTGATAAGATGTCTCTTGCCCACATTACTGATAGCGAAAAACAGCAATAAAAGGTTGAGAAATTTTAGAAGAGGAGGCTCTCAGTTAGAGTGAGAAGAGTCAGTCAAGTCAGTCAGACAAGGAGAGTTGCTCTGAGGTCTCCACATAGACTGGACGTCTCCGGGGTCTATTTTTGCCAGACTCTGGACAGAAGATCGGGAAAATGTGACAGTGAAGACGATTCCATGTCCCGTCCTGTCGGGGACATCCGACGAGGACCAGGGAACGAAGACGAAGAATAATCATCAAGAATAATGAAGAATTGAAGGATTGAACTTTTTTATACTCTCTCCCCCAGGTATGATCTCTCACGTCGAATAGCTCTCTCAAATCTCTCTCGAATGGAATATGTTAATGTTTTATTTTTATTTTAAATAAATATATATATATTTTTACTTTATATGTTCTCCGAATCAATTCTCCTATCCTGGATCCCTGTGCCACTTACTCACATGTCTTATAATGTTTTCGGTCATTTCCTGACAGCAGAATTTCGCGCATTGGAGAAACACACAAAACTTCTCCTGGTGTCAGACTGACGAATTACCTACACACGTTGCAGGATCCTTACACATATAACATGAATAATGATTGTTATTTATTTCATTATTTTAATAATGAAATGATAACAAATAGCCGATTAAATAAAAATAATAATCTCTATTACTAAAATGAGACTAATGAAAATAATTTCATTAGATTCATTCTTATAAAAAAGAATCAGAAAGAGAACTTGGGCAGCCATTTTCGTGGGTTGTGGTAAGTTAATGCAAAGTAAGTTTACTGTAGAGTAGTGATGTCATTAGTTACAGTGAAATAGTGTTTCTCCACGAATTGCTATTCTCATCATATGTTGCAGTCCTTTCGAGGATGGTAGCAAAAGTGATATACTAATATAATTATCATCCTCCTAATTTGTTTCATCCACTAATCAGTATTAATGGAGAAATCAAATTGGCTGAAAATGAAAACAAAAAGCAGCATCATCAAAACTTTTCGACATTATTTGTTTTCATTTTTGAACTGATTTTGGCAAACGTTTTACTTAAAATTTGCCAAATAGCAAAAAATGTATGTTAAATATTGAGAGTCTATTAAATTAAATAATTTCTTTACTTTTTTGTTTTTTCCTTTGAAATCATAAACAGAGATATCTTAAATATTTCATTACTAAATTTATAAATATTCAAATTATTATATTATTATTTATAACTCAAGCTACATTAAATTGAATGCAATTGTGAGAGACCAGAGTTTAGGTTGGAAGTGGTGTGCATCTCCTCACCTCCCAAATTTAATTTTTTTGGGAGAAATGGAAAGAGGAATTTGGAGGGGAGGAGACACAGACACACTGACACAGACACAGACACACACACAAAAAGATGATATGCGATAATAAATCATATAAACCAACCAGGAACTCTTATCTCCAATTCAATTAAATTAAGTCGTAATTGTAAACATTGGTGTCAGGTTAGGATAAATGTCCCAAATATCGATCTCATTTTTCACTGACGGAGGTAGAAGGTCAAGTCACTGGAGTCAGTATAAATAAACACATGAGAATTATTTGTCAGAGTGGCAAAAGGTGACAACGGCAGTGGTAAGACACGAAATCCAGGAGTTGATTGATCAAAAAAGTGGTGAAACAACAGAGACAATTGAATAAAGGGGAAATAGGAAGAAAATATGCAACTAAAGAAGTCCGTCCAAGAGAGTACGGTGTCTCGGACAAGGAGTTCATCATAAACTTTACTTCTCTTCATCAACTCTTCTTCTCCTTAATCTGTGTCATCTTCTGACAAGCTCCCTCTTCTGTTTCTCCTATTGAAGGACTGTTACAACATGAATTATTCCAGATCCTGACTATCTTATTTACATAGGAGAACCAACATCGGTGAAATGGATTTGAATTTGATCTCTTTTTGGATATTCGTTTTCTTCAGGTATTTAAACAAAATGTCGGGCTCTATGTTGTACACCTATAACTTAATATAAAGAATTCTCTCTGACAATCACATTAAAAGGAAATTACTGATTTATCAACCCTAGTCTAAGTCCTTGTGAAGTCCACCTCAATACCTGCAGCATGCTGTTCTTTTGCCATTAGGCCTAATGCTTGTGGTTCAATCTGATCGGTCCATGCACATTTCCACACAATGCATTGTCAAACTCCACATTAGCATTCTTTCACATTTTATAT
Source organism: Androctonus mauritanicus (assembly GCA_011317285.2). Taxonomy (NCBI): domain Eukaryota; kingdom Metazoa; phylum Arthropoda; class Arachnida; order Scorpiones; family Buthidae; genus Androctonus; species Androctonus mauritanicus. The sequence continues at coordinate 5,028 of WUQG02031736.1, forward strand.
TAATAATGCACAATTGATTTTAAAATATAAAAATGATAGTAATAAATAATTTACATAAAGAAAATTTATATAATTTCATATCTATCAAGTGGAAAGCCGACATAAGATGAAAAATGATTGATGATTGGATTAGTTGCATATTCAATGCTTCAGCTAATGGAAGACTGGTTCAAACTGTTGAAAATGTTTCCAACAGAATGTTGCAAACCTCCCATCACAAAAATTTTACTGTATTTAGCACTTGTTCTTCAACAGTCAAGATGGTTCCTATTTTATATCTCTTTTTTAAATTTAGTTGTAATTTTTTATTATACTGTATATTAAATGCTTGTTGATACGATAACTTTCAATAAAAAAATTCTGGCAAAATTGTCAAATGAATTCTGTGATCTCAAAACACTCATGTTTAACACATTCAATACCAGTCAAAGTGTGTTTTGCCCTGATTTAAAATCTGTGTGTTTTCCTTAAAATTTTAAGGAAAACACACAGATTTTAAATCAGGGCAAAACACACTTTGACTGGTATTGAATGTGTTAAACATGAGTGTTTTGAGATCACAGAATTCATTTGACAATTTTGCCAGAATTTTTTTATTGAAAGTTATCGTATCAACAAGCATTTAATATACAGTATAATAAAAAATTACAACTAAATTTAAAAAAGAGATATAAAATAGGAACCATCTTGACTGTTGAAGAACAAGTGCTAAATACAGTAAAATTTTTGTGATGGGAGGTTTGCAACATTCTGTTGGAAACATTTTCAACAGTTTGAACCAGTCTTCCATTAGCTGAAGCATTGAATATGCAACTAATCCAATCATCAATCATTTTTCATCTTATGTCGGCTTTCCACTTGATAGATATGAAATTATATAAATTTTCTTTATGTAAATTATTTATTACTATCATTTTTATATTTTAAAATCAATTGTGCATTATTAATATAAAATGTGAAAGAATGCTAATGTGGAGTTTGACAATGCATTGTGTGGAAATGTGCATGGACCGATCAGATTGAACCACAAGCATTAGGCCTAATGGCAAAAGAACAGCATGCTGCAGGTATTGAGGTGGACTTCACAAGGACTTAGACTAGGGTTGATAAATCAGTAATTTCCTTTTAATGTGATTGTCAGAGAGAATTCTTTATATTAAGTTATAGGTGTACAACATAGAGCCCGACATTTTGTTTAAATACCTGAAGAAAACGAATATCCAAAAAGAGATCAAATTCAAATCCATTTCACCGATGTTGGTTCTCCTATGTAAATAAGATAGTCAGGATCTGGAATAATTCATGTTGTAACAGTCCTTCAATAGGAGAAACAGAAGAGGGAGCTTGTCAGAAGATGACACAGATTAAGGAGAAGAAGAGTTGATGAAGAGAAGTAAAGTTTATGATGAACTCCTTGTCCGAGACACCGTACTCTCTTGGACGGACTTCTTTAGTTGCATATTTTCTTCCTATTTCCCCTTTATTCAATTGTCTCTGTTGTTTCACCACTTTTTTGATCAATCAACTCCTGGATTTCGTGTCTTACCACTGCCGTTGTCACCTTTTGCCACTCTGACAAATAATTCTCATGTGTTTATTTATACTGACTCCAGTGACTTGACCTTCTACCTCCGTCAGTGAAAAATGAGATCGATATTTGGGACATTTATCCTAACCTGACACCAATGTTTACAATTACGACTTAATTTAATTGAATTGGAGATAAGAGTTCCTGGTTGGTTTATATGATTTATTATCGCATATCATCTTTTTGTGTGTGTGTCTGTGTCTGTGTCAGTGTGTCTGTGTCTCCTCCCCTCCAAATTCCTCTTTCCATTTCTCCCAAAAAAATTAAATTTGGGAGGTGAGGAGATGCACACCACTTCCAACCTAAACTCTGGTCTCTCACAATTGCATTCAATTTAATGTAGCTTGAGTTATAAATAATAATATAATAATTTGAATATTTATAAATTTAGTAATGAAATATTTAAGATATCTCTGTTTATGATTTCAAAGGAAAAAACAAAAAAGTAAAGAAATTATTTAATTTAATAGACTCTCAATATTTAACATACATTTTTTGCTATTTGGCAAATTTTAAGTAAAACGTTTGCCAAAATCAGTTCAAAAATGAAAACAAATAATGTCGAAAAGTTTTGATGATGCTGCTTTTTGTTTTCATTTTCAGCCAATTTGATTTCTCCATTAATACTGATTAGTGGATGAAACAAATTAGGAGGATGATAATTATATTAGTATATCACTTTTGCTACCATCCTCGAAAGGACTGCAACATATGATGAGAATAGCAATTCGTGGAGAAACACTATTTCACTGTAACTAATGACATCACTACTCTACAGTAAACTTACTTTGCATTAACTTACCACAACCCACGAAAATGGCTGCCCAAGTTCTCTTTCTGATTCTTTTTTATAAGAATGAATCTAATGAAATTATTTTCATTAGTCTCATTTTAGTAATAGAGATTATTATTTTTATTTAATCGGCTATTTGTTATCATTTCATTATTAAAATAATGAAATAAATAACAATCATTATTCATGTTATATGTGTAAGGATCCTGCAACGTGTGTAGGTAATTCGTCAGTCTGACACCAGGAGAAGTTTTGTGTGTTTCTCCAATGCGCGAAATTCTGCTGTCAGGAAATGACCGAAAACATTATAAGACATGTGAGTAAGTGGCACAGGGATCCAGGATAGGAGAATTGATTCGGAGAACATATAAAGTAAAAATATATATATATTTATTTAAAATAAAAATAAAACATTAACATATTCCATTCGAGAGAGATTTGAGAGAGCTATTCGACGTGAGAGATCATACCTGGGGGAGAGAGTATAAAAAAGTTCAATCCTTCAATTCTTCATTATTCTTGATGATTATTCTTCGTCTTCGTTCCCTGGTCCTCGTCGGATGTCCCCGACAGGACGGGACATGGAATCGTCTTCACTGTCACATTTTCCCGATCTTCTGTCCAGAGTCTGGCAAAAATAGACCCCGGAGACGTCCAGTCTATGTGGAGACCTCAGAGCAACTCTCCTTGTCTGACTGACTTGACTGACTCTTCTCACTCTAACTGAGAGCCTCCTCTTCTAAAATTTCTCAACCTTTTATTGCTGTTTTTCGCTATCAGTAATGTGGGCAAGAGACATCTTATCAATAGCAGGCATATTCAATCGGGAATTTTTGGAATGTGCCCCGTTGATTTTGCTTTGTTCTCCTGAACTCCGTATTGACACGAAATTAAGATAAAGTTGTTATTTTCTTCAACGGAGCAGACTTTCTCTTGTTATCAGTAAGAAACAACAAGATTACTGCAGTGCTACATGCAGGTTTGCACCTTCTCGGACATCTAAACTTCGTGCCTGCTTGATCTTAACTACTCCCCCCTTATTCTAATCAAATTTTCTCGTTGTTATTAAAATATTTCCTTTTTTAAATTTTCTTATTTTTCCTATTTTCTTCTCTTTTATACACTTAATTTGTGGAGGTTTTTCTGGGACCTCACAAAATATATCAATTATTTCATTGGATGGATAAATTTCATATAAAAAAATTATGTTTTCAGTGATCTCATAAAGAGAATAAAAACTTCTGAAAAAAATAAAACTCAAAAGAATGCTTATACTATTAAAAAGAAAACAAAAAACACATAAATTGTAAAAATTTCAGACTATTTCAATGAAAATTAAGAGAGATATGATAATTTTAATTTGTTGCATATAATTAAACTTAATTAGTTGGCTTGTAAATACAATAATTTTTTAATTCTTTTTGACATACACCAGGTTAAGTAAAGAACAAGAATATGAAGAATGCCTAGATCAGAACTTTGAATATAGGGTATGAGAACATAAAAGTTATATCAGACTAGGCAGGACTTCCATGGCCCTAACTATATATAACTTGGAACATAACAATAAAGTTCACTGGAAGAAAACACAAATTCTCAAAGAATGCCATAATCTGAGAAATGAGAAGGGTTGAGATCATTATTGTCAGAAACTTAAGCAAATAAATCAAGTTGTTAAACAAGAATGACTCAACAAACATTGCATTCACTTAATTCTCCCTTGTAAAAAATGGATAACGATGATCTCTTTTTCCTCACCATGTTTCACTGGATACAATATACCCTATATATATATAATGCAATGTTTGTCTGTCTGTTTCACATAGGCTACCACATGGACTATTAGGATCAAAGTTTGCATAGTGACTTTCCACAATCCTGCTATAACATAACAAAAAATTGCTCTAAAAAAAGGATCATATTGGGATCATAATTTAGAATATATATTTAAATCCTTCAGACTATTGTTGACGTAGCAATGAATGATGTCAGGATGATATCAGAGTCTTAAAGCATAATGTTATTGCAACATAATAATGAATGACATCATAAAACATCACTAATCTGTGGTGTCAGTATAATGTGACAATGAATGATGGCAAAAAAGTTCTGACATGTGATGTAACAATATGGCATAACAAAACATCACCAGTATGATGTCATTACAATTTAACAAAAAGCAGCATCACAAAATTCTGACATATGATTAACAATAAATGATGCTATCAAATGTCACAGTGAGTGACATCACAAAAGTTCTGATGTATGATATCATTATGACAGTATTATTGTGCCAAAAAGTTTTAAGTTTCATAGCTTTACTTATAAATAGGCTAATGTTTGTAGTTGTTAAAAATGATTGTAAACCAGAAACTAATATCTTCTTAAAAATGATGTGCCAGAAATTCCTGAGCAACACCGGGTATACTGTCTAGTTCCTTTCCTAACTGCAGTATTGTTTATGTATTAGTATAATATACTTTAACTAGTACTATTATCTATGCTAATAGATAATAGTACTAGTCAGAATACTAATATACTAATATTAAGAAGTACTATTATCCTACATTAAGTTTTGTGTAACTCATTTATGTTTATAATTTATAGATTTTAATTTGTATGTTTTTTGCTGTTATTCAAAATGTCAGTTTATAAAATTTTTGTTGTGTAGTAAACTTTTGTTTGTAACATGATTTAGAAGGTAAACTTATATATAATTGTCACCAGTATTGTGATGGGGTACTGTTGTCTGTTGTTCTCTGTCAATTAATAGACAAATCTATTAGTATACTAAATAAAAACAATTTATCCATATCTACATGCAATATGTATCTGATGCCTTTGTTGTAAGCATTATAATAGTATCTGATGCCAAGTTTCACGCATGGAAAATTTATGTTCTCACATATCTGGGAAGTTTTAATTGATATTAACTAATACAAAAAATCATCTTTTAAAAGGTAGAGTAATTACTGTATTTACTTCATATTTTTGTAATTTTTAAATATTTTAGTAGATTTTAGACAAAGCATCCCAAGTAAAGAAAATTCCAGATATCAAACATTATGAAGAAATAATCCTATACTATTTATTACATCAACATAATCAAGTAAGCTTGAATAATTATAAATTCTTGTTGAAATCATAATGAAGGATAGTTAATATTTTATAAAATATTTAAATTACTTACCTGTGGATTTTAATATGACAGGCAAGAGCAGAATTATTTAAAAATCGTTTGTAACAAGTATCACATTGAAGAGGTTTAGAATCTTCACTTCCATGTACCAAATAGTGGCGAATTAAACGTTCATCAGAAGCAAATGATTTGTAACAAAGATTGCATTTAAATGGTTTTAGAGGGTTAATCATACCACGAAAAGTGCGATGCTTTGTTAGAATTTTTCCATGAGAGCTGGCATGTTCTATTAATTGTTTCTTGCAACTAAATTCCTAAGAAATAATAATTTAAAATTAAATTTTCATACAAAAAAATAATTATGTTTATAAATAAAAATACAGTAGAAGCCGCTTATTGTAATCACTTTGGGACCGGTCCATTTTGATAACAATAACCGATTGATAACATTAA